>JAAMXU010005704.1:0-22619 GCA_019693545.1 Chaetoceros muelleri | reverse complement strand
GTATCTTCTTGTTTCAAGAAAGTTTTCAAGGAGCTACCGACTCTCACGTGGTACACGTCCGTCAGGTGTTAACGGTACTCCAATGACCGGTGAACACGATAGAAGGATGTACATAAAGAATAAACGTCCATGTTTTTCTTTTGCATCCAACTGCATGGTTCCCCCAGCCTTTTCCGCGGTTAAACCGTTTCGGAAAGCATTTATTGGCGGGATACCCTGGAACTGTAACTCTAAACTTTTGTGGATGTTAACAAAGAATTGTGCTGCGACATGAAGGTAATCCTTTCCCTTCTGTGAAAGACTACTCCATACACCGTCAAAAATTACCGGGAAAAGTCCGCTATGCAAAACATGCAAATTTTCAGCCAGAAGGGCAGCGAAGAAGCCACACTGAGTTGATCCGAAGCATAACGTATTGAGGGAGTTGTCTATATTATAAAACGAAATGTTTGTCAGCTCTGCTTCAGTGAATCTTGCCAATTGGGTGGATGTCCGAAAGGAACATTGCCAATCAACATCGTCTGCATCCTTCGTCATAATGTCGCAGTCCCTGGACAAACCTTTTACATTCTGTGCATGGCTGTTATATCTTCCACACAGCTTATCATGTCCTTGACAGTCTCCTATTATTAGTTGAACGGGTAATCTGAGGACAGCTTTACGATTAGATAAGTCACCACAATGCTCCGAAAAAGCCCAAGCAACGCCTCTTCTTTGCAACGTGGCTAAATCTGAGAAAATGAAACGTAGTATGTCATGGTAATCTTGTAGCTTCTCACAGGCCGAAAGGACGACGTTATGTCCTCTCAATTGTCGAACTTCCTCAATAAATGCTGCTGTCCTCCAAGCATTGCCCTGATTCCTTATGTGGATATTTTCATGCCATCTATGAACATTATAATAGGCCATAATACTTCGGAGTCAGACCTGCACACGTTTTCCACAGCCTCTCTCCACCAGGTGCCTGTGTTGACTTCAGACAAAGAGTCATCTTTGTCCTCGTCCCACAGAATATTTTCGGCTGTCATCAAGGTAGTGTTGGACAACATATCCTTAATCATATTTTCAAAACCAATTGTTGTTACATATACATGTTGTCCAGATGATAATTGTATGAGGGTCCTTTTTGGTTTGTACTCATCTACGGCCTTTTCTGTACCACGCACCGTCTTCCTGATTTCCTCAAGGTACTTTTTCCTTTTCGTTGGAGGTTCGTTCATTCTTGACAACAACTTCCTGTTGTGCCAAGACCATCTCGCCAAAATGTCAAAGAGTTTGGCAGGAATACCTCTGCGGTTCAGGGTTGCATACAGGTCAGTCAGAGATATAATCTCGTCGGATAGTAGTAACCTAGAATGATGCTTCTGAAGGCTAATTGTCCCGTCGATGATTGTTCGCACCGAATTGTCCCAGATTGCAGCATCATGTTCAGCACTGTGTTCAATACCATCCTCATAACCAACAACATTGTCGTTGTTGCTGATACGACACTCTTCTTCATGAGAACTACAATCGGAATAATTGTCTTGTGCCTCAAATTCTTGGATCTCATCGTCTTCCAAATGATTGTCCAAGTTGGTTTGCTTATTAGAAACTGGTTCACTCAATTGTTCACCGCTGTTGGGTTCATATGTAGATGGAGAGGAATATTGTACATTACATAGCAGTATACAAGCTTTGTTCTTTTCAATATACGTTGCGTCATCTAACAGAGAAGAAGACTTCCTCCATGAGTGTATGTGATGCACTGTCTCCACGGGAAAGTAAGGACATGTGACATCAATGTCACGTTGAATGGTATTCAGCGGCATACAAGTTTTCCCTTTCTTCCTTGAACTTTTTGATTCATGTTGATTGTCAAGTACAATGTGATTGGGGACCATAACACCTTGCTGGATGTGATATGTTTCTTTTATGGTGGTGTTATACATGGCATCATCTTTTGGCATCATCCCTGGGATGCAGTTGTAAGAGCTGTTTTGGCGCTTTATTCCTTTCTTAGCATTGGTTTCTTTCCTTGGAAGTCGGTTTAACAAATCAATGGCCTTGTCTTGCTTTCTTGAACATTCTTCATTGCGCATCATGTGGTATGACAAACTATCTTCGTTCGAAAACTGTTTCAGGCAATGGGGACATGTAACAAAGAAATCTGTCAGCTTCTCGGCACATGAACTGTATGTTACATGATCAATGTAATCTTTTTTTTTTCAAAAAAGTGAATCGGCAAGTGGGACATTCTCTCTGTGACATTGTTCTAGGGCATGAAAGAAATGGTGATGCCGATGAATCATTGAGATGTGGGCGTTTTCTGTGCATATTTGTTTCTTCCCTATGATGTTGTACTGTTCATTGAGCAGAATGTAGCGAATGCAGCGCCCACAGGACCACAGTGTAACCTTCATTTTTAAGGGAGGGGGAGTTACCATGATGGACTACAGTCTTACCTTCTTTTTTAAGGGGGGGAGAAATAGCCCGGGACTATTACCTTCATTTTTAAGGGGGGCGAAAGGTTGTTACCATATGCGGGGAGAAACATGAAGTGTGCTACATTAGAGATAATGACGTGATGATGTGGTGCGCCATCTTTTTGCCAAGGCCAAAAAATTGGGCAAGTTAATTTAATTGTATATGTAAGTAGAGCATACGTTAAGCACCCATGCTGATATACAACTTGGCGCCATGTGAGACATTTTTTGAAGAAATATGTTAATGCCTCTGGCTTCAATGGTACCAGCACTCCTTCTCATAAACTTCTTCACCATAGGGTATGACGAAGTAACATTGAAACGTTAATGATGCGCAAATCTAGTTCAACGTCTGAACGACATGGGCAATTCATGGTAAGTTGCAAAACATTTGTTTTTCTTTAGAAAAACTTTTGACTTGGGTTGATGTTTTTAATACTTGTACATTATTCTTTTCCTTGATGGACAATTAAGTCATCCAACAGGTTGTCCAATTCGTCTGATAACAATGATGTTGATTCGTTGTTAGGAGACGACGATGACACAAGGAGCCATTCAGAGGATGAGGTTAGAAATTCCAATACTCGTTTGCAAGGTAATAGGCAACACAAAAGAGATGAAAGGACTAGACATACTACTTCTAGTGCCAGGGTAAGGGATAAGTCATCGTTGTTACGTCCTTCATACGAATCCCATTCTACCAGTGCTCCTTCTAATGATGATCTTGACCAACAAAGTGTTGGCGCGTCCTCCAGTGGATCACTGGCATACGTTCAACTTGATGCTTATAACATCAATCCCAAGGAATTAGTAGAGCTCCATGATACTGAGAAAAATAATATTTCAAGGATTGTCAGGTCGCAAATATTTCCCAGGGTCAAATTCCTCAATAAATCTGGTAAGGAACATGAGAAAATGTTCGGGTCCTTCTGGAGACCAGATTTGTTAGTTGATACCCCACCTTATATTGATGCGATACTTGACAATTTTGGAGACTTAAAACATAGAAGGGATGATGAGTCTATATTGACTGATGCTGTACAGTTTTTGGTGATGGCGGCACCTACCGTGAGACAAGTTATCCTTGATAGGCAATCGAATGTGATGCAAAGGATGAAAAAGGAACTTATCATTGGTATGTATTATCATGGGATGTTTTCTCGTCAGTCGTTTTATCTGTTTTTTAAATTAAATCTTTGTATTTTTTGCCTTCAATACGTTATTCCAGGTATCGAACACTTGCGGCAGAAGCAAGAGGGACAAGCCATTCCAGATGATGAGTTCTTCAAGAAGAATCCGACATACAATAGCCGTGTCCTTTATGGTCTTCGAGATCTTTTGAAGTTGCTGGGCTCCATTGATACTGATGAATCTTTTGATGAAGATAACTATGACCTTGGTCATGTAGTTGCTTCAATCCGTACTGACATGGATTGTGATGCATTCGAGAGTTTCTGTGTCCTTTGCCTTAAACACATTGTTGGATCTTCAAGTTGGAGACAAAACTACAGAGGGGAGACAATTTCGAGTGCTTTTACTATTAGTGATGAGGCATTTGCATTTTTGGTTCTTGACAATAATAGAGATTATTGGAAACTTTGTTATGACGTGGGAGAACATAATATTCCGGTGGTTGAGTCTACATCTGCTTCTGGTAGAGCTACAAAGAGGCGTAAGGTGGAATAAAGATACACTAAGAGGGGGAGTGCGGGAGGAATGCAAGGTTGGAACAGGGAAGGAATCGATGCGTATAATGCTTTGTTGAAGGAGGTGATGATCAACCGGACCAAGAAAGAAAGTAAGGATTTGGAGAATCAACTGAAACGACAGTGGAATGCTGATCGTATGAATCATTTGCAGGTTGCGGGAAGGGTGTTGAACCAAATGCCAGATGGTGAACATGTTCGCGTGGAAGATAGAGATGCTCATATCATTGATGCTTGGTGACGATAATATTTCATTTTTGTTGATAGTTTAATAAATCACTGTTGCTGTTGTTCATTCTTATTTGTTGGTTTATTATATTACATATTGTCATTGTTGTTTTTCATGTATTGCTTTGTGATTGCCTAATGTGGTTTGCATTGAAGCGGCTAGTGTGTTAGTGATTTGAGTCATACCTCATAATTTTGGTCTGTATAGTTAGTGTCGGCAAACGTAAATCATTATGGTGTGTGCTGGTTTGTAATTGTGCATATCTCCAGTTCGGAATTTTAGTTCGTACCATAGCAACATTGGGTGCCAGGTAAGTGAGCTGGTTTAAAAGTTTTTTTCCTAATAAATTACCCCCAATAAATTGGGGGGTGGGATTGACGTTACGTCCTACCATAATTTTTTTTAAGATGGTGGGATACTGAATCCATAAAAACATGCCTTATTAAAACAAACCATTTGTGAGATTAACAGAAACAAGTAAAATGATGCATATTTGCATTAAAAATTCTTACTTTTGTGTTTTGCCATTGTTTGAATGTATCCATTGGTAGTGAGTAGTATCATTGGTGGGTCGTTTTGTGTTTTGTGTTGGCTGTTGTTCGTGAGAGGAGAGGTGCAGAGAGAGGAGACAAAAGACGGAAGAGTATATTTTTTGTACATCGATTCTACTGCTCCTCAGCATCATAAGAATAATCCTACTACTGTACTGTACCTGTAAATGGAAAGAACGCATGTTACCACTCTCAAGATTGCATCACCAAGCATCACCCACTGATCAGGAGCATGGCGTAGAAAATATACCATCACGGCGTAGACGAAAAGGACCCACTTTTCTCATTTTTCTTCAAAAAATGAGAAAAGTGGGTCCTTTTCGTCTACGCCGTGATGGTATATTTTCTACGACAGGCCACTGATCAGTGGGTGACGCTATGTGACGCTTTTTGTCTACGCCGTGATGGTATATTTTCTACATGTGTGAACAATTAGGCACTGCGGCACTACCCGATACCCATGCTTCTACTCCGCCCACTCGATGCAACTCCGGCACACCACATCCGTACCTTGTACTTGATAGTACAGTACAGCAATGAGATAATGAATCAAGTCTCTCTCTAGAGTAGACTCAATCAATCACCACAATAAATTATATCAAATGAACGTACGAATGAATCCATGGATTCAACAACCCAACAACAGCAGCAGTAGCAACAGTAGCAACAACAACAGCAAATGTCATCCAGCTTGGAAGATGGTCCCTCCAAACGACCCGGAAGTGGCTGGAGCAACCAGGATATGCCCACGTTAATGTATCAACAAATCAACTCTCAAAGTGGCCAAATCCAACTCTACAAATGTCACAGACGTTATATTCACACGTCACATGGATGGTCTCGCACAGGCTCATCTTCTCCCAACGATGCCATATCGTCTGCAGGACAGGGTGAAAAGGTCCTTCCCACCGATGGAGACGAAGGAAAAGTCGTCAAGAGTCTCATGAGTCAACTATGTGAGAAATTTTATGCCAAGGGTTGGATGCCGGGGACAGGAGGGGGTATGTCCATACGGATTGGGTCGGGGACTCCCGAAGATCCGTATACTGTGTTCTCGACTCCCAGTGGGATACAAAAGGAGGATATGGTAGGCGAGGATGTTTTTGAATTGGATATGGATCAGAATGTAGTCGTACCTCCCAGTACGCCTGGATTAAGTCTGTCCAGTATGACCAATCTTTGGTTTGTCGTGTATAAGCTGCGACCGAGTACAATGTGTGTGATTCATACACATTCCATGAATGCTCAACTTGTGACGCTTTTAGATCAAGACTCTTCTTGTCGAAATAACAATGTTTTCAGAATTACACATCTTGAAATGATAAAGGGAGTAGGGAACCATGCCTATGATGATGTATTGGAGATACCCATTATTGAGAATCAAAGGAGTGAGAATCTTTTGGCGCCCGATATGGAGACTGCCATAAAAAACTATCCAAAGAGCAATGCAGTGCTTGTAAGACGTCATGGTGTGTATGTGTGGGGAGATTCATGGGAGGAGGCCAAGACGAGGTTAGAATCCTTTGATTATTTGTTTGAATCTGCATTAAAGATGAAAAGTATGGGCATCGATTGTGGACAAATACCACAGGTAAACAAAGATGAGAATCAAGTGAAAAGGAGAAAAATAAATGACTAGGACTAGAACAAGAAGCTGACTCTTTTCCGCAAACTTTCTTGCAGCAAGAAGATACCAAAATTCCAAAGCCAAGAGTGCAAGGAACTGTCCATGATGACAATGTCGTGAGATTTCCATTGCCTCCTTGGTGCAGTAAATCTGTTGATTGTCATTACGAAGAATTTCATCAATTGATTCAAAGTAAAGTAAAGTTAGATGCCGTCTTTAATTTTGAAGTTGACTTTGTTGTGTCCGATTACGATGATGAGGGTACATTTCTTCGTCTTTTGGGTGTCATGGTTAGTTGGAATGAATATAAAGTTAATTGTTGTTGTTTGCTCCATGTTCCATGTTCCATAGGAGTAACAAGACTGAACCGATGGCGATACTCATATAAATTGACAGCAGTAGTTCCCTTGCTTCCATAATTGGTCCAAATACATTTTGAATGCGATCGACATTTGCTATAAGCAGTGCAGATATCGAAACCAAAACTAAAAAATATTCACGACTCAACCAATCATACCGGTATTCACTACCTTGTCAATACTTTCTTTAGCATCCTTAATTGCTCTCTTAGCTTGAAGGAGATTGGTATCCCCACTATTTTTTTGACTTCCCTTTTCAAAATTATTTACAGAATCTAAGTCGGCTACCCCTGCAGCAGTGTAGCTTGCAGCGGATGCTCTTGCAATCGATTGCTGAAAATTCTCCACTTGAGTATAATAGTCTTCCAGATCATCTGGATCCACGGTATCAACAACATTTCTCCTCAGCATCTTTTTCTCAATATTCACCAGCGGCTCTTTCCCTGTAACGCCTATATAATCTCTCACAAGTTTGTTGCTCATTTTATAGCTTACAACCAATGTGCTCTTATCAAAGAGAGCAAAAGTCGACGTTTTTTGAGTATTAATTCCTTGTTCTTTTGTTTTACCAGTTCTCTTGGTACATCCACAAAATTACATTCTACGGTAGCCCTTTCCTAATTTTCTAGTAAAACCGATAGAGTAGAAGAGGCTTCTCTAATACTTGCAATGTCTTTTACTGTGGACAGTTGAGGAGTCTTTGCGACTGAAGCCAGAGGAGAGGCAAACGTTCCTCCAACCATGGAACTTATGAATTGGCCCGATTCACTATACCAGTGCTATAGCATTCAACCTGAAAGGCGTGGCTCAGAATTGCAAGGGCCAGTGCTATTGTGCCATTGAATTGTCGCATACTTGAAGGTTGCTGTTCCTTTTATAAATGCACCTCTCTCACACAACAGTTAGCTACTCTAGCCTCTAGCTAGAGAGCGCTTCTTCGGATGTAGCACCGCCTATGACTGTATACTCTGTACCGTACAGTTGTAAAGAGACAGTAAAAACTTTTCAGTAAACGTTCTACAGCACAGTTACGTACAGCACTCTCAACAAATGTACAGGTCACAGATCACACATTCTTCGGTTGAATTCATTTTCCTTCGTGCGATTCCATGATATGCTAGCAGGCAGTCGTTCCACCCATCTCATATCCAACCATTGGAGGATGCAAGACAAGACAGTTAGTGAAACATATTCATAAGGGGTGACCAACTGATTCCAAAAACGCCAACTAACTCCGTTTTCACATCTCACAATTATTAGCCATCCTCGTCATCCTCAACTCCAAACTCAAATACTAGTAGACGAATCTAGATACGACATACAAGGAAGGTCAGTTCGTCCAAGCTTCATGGACGCTACACTGCTACAGACAGTCATCACTCCAAGAGAGAAGAAGGCTTCAGGATTGTGATTGGTTTAGTTTTTCCTCTGGGAGGATACTCAAGCCCGCTCACCACTTTAGGGTCTCAATGCCCAGGTTCAAGGTACAATCACATCGAGCGGGGCCCTACACTGTATGCCCAGGAAGCACCAAGCATAAGGGGGGTGCAAAGAACGAGACCCCCAGTTCCCGTTAATTGCGACTCCCGAAAGAGTCGACAATCCACCTTACCGGCTACTCCAAAACTTACGAGGCACACTGCAAGGACTGCAGTCTTTCCTGCATGTCATCTGTCTTTCCAGCGTCGGAAGTCTATTTCCCTCGGCCAGTGTCTTTCCACAGTCAGATAGTTTTTATGAATGTGTGATATCAGCACACATGTGAAAATAAAAAACTCGTACCGGCAACAACAATGAAAAGTAACATGCACTGCATGAAAGCAAATGCACGATCCTTAAAAGAAACAATTGAGTACACAGAGAAAAAGACGAAACAAAGATAAATGAAGAATCAAAACAAATATACTTTACCATAAAAAAGCACGTGATCGCAAACAAAGATAACAAAATCAACAATCAACCAAGATGCCAACCTAACAAGACTCCCATCGGCATCGCTCCCAACAAACACATCACCACCTGTAAAAAAAGAGAGAGTGCAGCACGTGGAAAGATAACTTAGTAGAAGACAGACGATTAATGCAAAACAATCAATCAAGCAAACAAATCAAAAACGAACAAAAGGGAAACTTAACAATCAACCACGGGGACAAACCAACCAACCAACGGTCCAACCCGACTCGGATCAACAATCGGTAACCAAGGGCATCATCTGCGGAGGGAAAAAAGATAACTGAAAGATGACCAAGACGAAATATAAAGGTTAAAAAAGAACAAAGGACACGGAAAGAAGACAACCGATGAACACATGGAAGTATACTTGAACCAAACAGAAACTCAACAACCAACCACGGGGGCAAACCAACCGACCAACCCATAAACAAGACTCCTATCGGCATCCAAAGGCGACATCTATGGAGGAAAAAAAAAACGGAAGCTGAAAAGATTACTTAGACGACAGGTAGGACGAGGATGAAAAAAACACAACAAAACAAAACAAAATGAAAAACACATCAAAGTCATCAAAGTATACCGTACTTGACCCAAATAGAAACTCAACAATCAATATCAAACCAACCATCCAACCAACCCAACAACACCAAAGGTGACATCTGTGGAAATAACAAGACAGAAACTGAAAAGATAACTTAGAATAAGACGAGTATGAAAAAAACACAGCAAACAAAATCAAAAATAAAAAACAGATCAAAGTATACTTGACCGATGTGGAAACTCAACAACCAACCGCGGGGCAAACCAACCAACCGACCTACCCAACAACACAAGACTTCTATCGGCATCCAAAGGTGACAAGTGTAAAAAAAATAAGATAGAAACTGAAGAGTTAGGCGACAGATGAGACGAAGATGAAAAGAAAAGAAAAAAGCAAACAAAACAAACAACAAATAAAAAACAGATCAAAGTATACTTGACCGATGTGGAAACTCAACAACCAACCGCGGGGCAAACCAACCAACCAACCGACCAACCCAACAACAAGACTCCTCTGTCGGCATCCAAAGGTGACATCTGTGGACGAAGAAAAAAGAGAACTGAAAAGATTACTTAGACGACGGATAAGACAAGTTTGAAACAAAACACACAGCGAACAAATCAAAAATAAAATAGACATGAAAGTATACTTGACCGATGTGGAAACTCAACAACCAACCACAGGGCAAACCAACCAACCGACCGACCAACCCAACAAAAAGAATCCTATCGGTATCCAAAGGCAACATCTGTAAAAAAAAACAGAAACTGAAAAGATTACTTAGACGGTACATAGACGAGGATGACAAGAAAAGAACAAAAGGCAAACAAAAACAAACAACAAATTAAAAACAGATCAAAGTATACTTGACCGATGTGGAAACTCAACAACCAACCGCGGGGCAAACCAACCAACCGACCGACCAAAAAAGAAGACTCCTCTTTCGGCATCCAAAGGTGACATCTGTGGACGAAGAAAAAAGAGAACTGAAAAGATTACTTAGACGACGGATAAGACAAGTTTGAAAAAAAAACACACAGCGAACAAATCAAAAATAAAATAGACATGAAAGTATACTTGACCGATGTGGAAACTCAACAACCAACCACAGGGCAAACCAACCAACCGACCAACCCAACAACAAGACTCCTATTGGCATCCAAAGGCGACATCTGTAAAAAAACAAGGCAGAAACTGAAAAGGTAACTCAGTTGATAGATAAAACGAAGATGAAAAGAACAAAGAAAAAAATCAACAATTCAAAAACTCATGAAAGTATACTTGACCAATATGGGAACTCAACAACCAACCACAGGGTAAACCAACCAACCGACCGACCAACCCAACAAAAGAATCGTATCATTATCCAAAGGCGACATCTGTGAAAAGAAAAGGAGACAGAAACGAGGATGAAAAAAGCAAACAAAAACAACATTCAACTAATACATGAGGAAAGTGGAAAAGGTATGACTACCAACTCGGAGGAAGCATTAAAGATATGAAAAGATGAAAGGAACATTGCAATTAAATCAAATCAGAAGGACATTCAAACGAATCATCAAACAATAAAAACGAAGAAACAAGCGAACAAAGAATTGACCCTGAGAAACAATTAGAGAAAATGGAAGCAGGCGAGAAACTCGAAGATTCAAAACCAATCACCATCACACCCTGTTGAGTAGACATATAATTATTATAATAATGTGAGATATTTCAAGACTGAAATACTACGATAAATGATACATGCTTCTCTCTTACCTTTCGATGCTAGCCCTTTTGTGATTTTTCCTTTTCGTGCCCAGCTTCTTGTTGTGCGCGATGAGAGAACCATATTACTCGACCTTTTTCGTCAACTCTAGTGCCTCTTCCAACCTTGATGTTATGTAGCGAAGGAGGAGGATCTGGCACCGCAGTATCAAACTTTTCAGTTTCATCGCCATCAACGACATCATTATTTGAAATGTCACTCTGATGAATTTCCATCGTAGGCACCAAAATATCAGCTACTTCATCCAACATTTCTTCATGATGATCATGCGGCAAGAATAATTCGTCAGAAGCAACTTCTTGATCATCATACTCAGTATCATCTTCAGGAGTTTCTTGTTGGATTGTAGGCAAAGGACGTGGCATCATCTCTTTGTACTCGTGCCGATCAATCGCGAACAGAAAACTATGCTCAATGCAGGCAAGGTTGATTTCATTTCGGTTGTACAATTTTTTAACCTTGCCTCTTTGGTTTGCTGGACGTCTAGAACCCTGAAAGGTCTCCTTGCTCGGACACGACGAACCCCAGCGTATAAGGAATGTCTCAAATCCTTCGCTCGGGGAACCAGCAGCTGGGGCAACATTAATCCTGAGCATTCCATTGCTTCTGATGAAGGGCGACAAGGAGGATCTGAGTGGTTCATCATTCCTTGGCACGACAGTACTCTGAGTCCTCGTCGGGCTTATCATTTTAAAGACCAGCGATTTCAAGGTGATAAGAATGCAAGCAGCTGATGAAAATACCACAAGGACTAAGGCGATCATCCATGACAAATGATGGCAACGCAAGTAGACCATTGTGGGAAGGACAAAAGTCTGTGAATGAAAAGCACCCGCGATGAAATTTGGGACAATTTGCACCTTTGTCATAATGGGACGCGATTGTCGGCTCATTACCGTCATGGCACGCTTGAACAATGCCATCCAAAAAGAAAATGATGAAAAGCATGAGGATAAGAAGTCGGTAGGGCAATATGTGGCAATCCACTTGCTGTGCAGCTGAAAGAAAGACATCTGATGAACAGGCGAGTGACGTCGAGCACTGTTATCAGGAACGGAGTAATACGTGAGATTCTGAAGAGGACTGGATATTTCTTGAAGACGAGCAGCACGATGAGGAGTATGATAGGTCATGTTGGGAATCTTGAGTTTCACTGGGAGATTATCTTGGGCAATGAGGATTACTTGTACGGGAACGGGACGAGTCTTTGGCAAAGAAAGTAGAGGGGACGGTTTTACTACGTGGCGACTGGACATTTCTTGAAGACGAGCAGCACGATGAGGAGTATGATAGGTCATGTTGGGAATCTTGAGTTTCACTGGGAGATTATCTTGGGCATTGATGACTACTTGTAGAGGAACGGGACGAGTTTTCGGCAAAGAAAGCAGAGGGGACGGTTTTACTACGCGGCGGAGTTGAACGGGAATGTCAGGAGGACAGGAGAAGCTGGAGGACGAGGTGACGTTGGGACTGTTTTTGATGGGAGGACAAGGAGCGCTGGTCAATGAACGTAGATCTGTGGAGGAGGAGGACTCATCGCAGATCTCGATTGGTGAGGATAGGGCCAAGGGAAGATAAAAAGAGCAAGCCGAAGCATGCACAATCTTTTCCCTAGCAAGAATGATGAAGTGATTGCTCTTCTGATGGACAAACATGACGGGATGGATGCCATCAAGGGGAGCAAGAACACTGGTGGAGAGGGGTGCCAACATGGTGGCGAACGCAAAGATGACGATCATCTTGAGGATACTCATAACAATTTACACTATCGTTACCGAAGTACAGTATAAATTGTGGCTCGTTTGTGCTCTTGCTCCTTGGTTTTCTTTTTTCTGTTCACTATTTATTCGTGACTCGACGCAAAAGCGTACGTAACGGATAGGAATTCAACACCCCCCTCATGATCGAAATCAACCCCCTCATTCTCTGCTATGTTTTCCTACGTTCTGATGGTGCAGACAAACACACGCAAACAGCAAAAACCCGTACACGTCCAAAAAAGTGAGAACCGAGTAGTCACAAAAAGTGAACCTCTTTTAGTCTCGACATTGACATTCACGGCCAGCTAATGTCTTCATTGCAAAAAAATATGACCTCCCCCGTACAGTTTAGCAATGTACAAATTGGAGTGTTCACCAGTTTCCGCCACATCCTCGTCCGTGCAATGTACAGTAGTTAAGCTACAGCTAGAAAAGTAGTGAGAAGTACTAGTACTTTTGTTCCTTACTAAGAAGCAAGACGAGGAGAGATAGAGGCCATACGTTGTCATAATATTACAAATTACACATTCCACGCTAACGTAAACCATCAAACTAGTAAGTTGCCCTGGAGAACAA
Source organism: Chaetoceros muelleri (assembly GCA_019693545.1). Lineage (NCBI taxonomy): Eukaryota > Bacillariophyta > Thalassiosirophyceae > Chaetocerotales > Chaetocerotaceae > Chaetoceros > Chaetoceros muelleri. The sequence goes on along the minus strand of JAAMXU010005704.1, from coordinate 9,084 downwards.
GAAAGCTCAAATCGGTAGTTATCGTCCAAGATGAAAGAAGATACAATAACTTAGTTCCTTTGTCTGCCTCGTCCTCCACGACAGCGAGATTCTTGTTCTTCGTCATTAGTTCCAAACACTTTTCCTCCTCTGCTGCCGTGCATGGTGCTCATACTGCTAGTGCTACTTAAAGTAGTACAGTTCCCTCTACTACTACTCCTTGTTGTTATGCTACAAACTACTCTTTCAAGGACAGTGACAATTACCACCAGAAAACAGTAAGAAATACTAAACGTAGTAGTAGGTCCAGTGCTGCTGGATACTGAGCAGAAAACCAACGCACCAACAGCCACGGCACCAGCACCAGACGATACTAACACCAAAAATGCAGCATGGCAAGAAGAACAAGCGGGATATTGTCGCGAGGAGGCGGCGAGTGCACAGGCAGCAGAAGGGACATGATTACACATAGTCATTTAACAAAAGAACTAGGAGTATAGTGGTGTGGTGAAGATGGAAAATGACGCAAGATAGAAATGGGTTTGAAATAGACAATCCAGTCTTATGTGCTTTATATTCTTATTTGTTGCGTAATGCTACCGTATCTAAATTTAGTATAGCTTTAACCAAACACCAAAAGAGCCAGATACCTCAGATTGGATTTTGGACTGGGACTTCAATTTCTAAACTCAATTTTACCATCGACACAATCGAAAGAAACATCGTAATCCTTATTCGAAATTTTATTTCAACAAGAACTCTCTGCGTTGAGAATTGGGTTGATGGGTTGAGTTTCATTATTTACCCTTTCTTTTCCACCGGATCCTTTATCTCCCTATCATCATGTCCACTTCCCAAAGCCAGATGCATCCTTCATCTTCGCAGAACCAAGGCAAACAATCTCTCTTGTTCCTTCAGAAGATCCTCTTGCAATGCAATATTCTTGACAGCCTTTTTTATTCTTGTCAAATCCGTAGTATTTGCTGCGCATGCTTTTTGGGCCTTGGTCGTACCAATATCATTGAATTTCAACGAGGATACAATTGTTTGGAATTCCAATTGTTCCAATGCCATTTTGACATGTTTTGGCATGATGGTTTTGATGGAATCACCCATCTCTTCTCCTCTTTCCCCTCCTCTTTCATTACAAGAGCAAGAAGCTGACTCTTTTCCGCAAACTTTCTTGCAAGAAGAAGATACAAAAATTCCAAAGCCAAGAGTGCAAGGAACTGTCCATGATGACAATGTCGTGAGATTTCCATTGCCTCCTTGGTGCAGTAAATCTGTTGATTGTCATTACGAAGAATGTCATCAATTGAATCTTGTACGATATTTTCATCAAGTGAGTTCTTGTTGTGCTGCGTTTCAATAATAGTATTTGGTATTTGGATCCTTTACTTCTATGCCGCCCGATGGTGGTGGACGGATGCGTAGATTAAGTTCAGCAAGAGATTCTTCAAACACTTGCGAAGACAGCAAATTCAAAGTAAAGTAAAGTTAGATGCCGTCTTTAATTTTTTGGTTGACTTTGTTGCGTCCGATGACGATGAGGGTACATTTCGTCTTTTGGGTGTCATGGTTAGTTGCAATGAATATAAAGTTAATTGTTCTTGTTTACTCCATGTTCCATAGGAGTAACAAAACTGAACCGATGGCGATGCTCATGTAAATTGACAGCAGAAGTTCCCTTGCTTCCGTAAATGGTCCAAATACATTTTGAATGCGATCGACATTTGCTATTAAGCAGTGCAGATATCGAAACCAAAACTAAAAAATATTCTCAAGGATATAGAGATACAATTATAAGTGCCTTCTTGGCTTTCATAGTGCTACTACTCTAGTAGAGTACGGCTACTACTGGCATTACAACAGTTAGTTAGAGTAAGTAGACACAATAATAATACACTGACAATCTATAAAACAACAAAGTAATGAACCAACCACCACAAGCACCAACACCACCATCATCAGAAAGTCCACAACTCTTTCCCGTCGATTCTCTCCCCACCGAATCACAAATATGCGCCCAGGTCCTCCAACATCTCGCCACGGGCACAACTCCCACACATCTCCTCCCCTCGACCCCCCTCAACGCCACTCAAGATGCAGAAACCTACAGAGCCAACAGCAACGAAGAACACCATCATCTCCTCTCCGTCGCCCTTTCCATTCTATTGGATTCGACCTCTCCCGGCCCGGACCCTCTTGCACTTGAGGCTCTTGGATGGGCCTATGGCGGTGGGGGTGGAGGAGGGGGTATGGGGGATTGGGATGGATGTCATTATATGCCCGGATCGATTGGTGCGACTCTCCGTGTCTTGCAGGATCAGGTCGCACTGGGCTTCACGAAATCTTCCACGAATGATCAAATGAGGAATTATCTCTTGACTCAGCCATGGTGGTTGCAAGATCATGATGTAGAATATGGCAAGGGGAGGGAACGAAGAGCTACGAGGTTTTGTACAGTGGGGGGCATACCGCCATGGGTAAGGCCGTATAATCCCGAAGGATTGTTTTGGGGGCCACCGCTGGCAGGAGTTTGTGTTCCGTCGTCATGTACGGCTGCGGGGTTGTATGTGTTGTTTGATCAGAGGGTAGGATTTGCGGATAAGTTGTTGGAGTTGGCGTCTCAAGATGGTTTTTTTGATGAGGATAATGACCCGGGGAGGGGGCCTCCGACGGCGAGTCGTAGGTTTCGGTATATGAGTTCGTTGGCACAGTCGTTTACGGCTGGTATGACTTCTCAAATGGGGATTGTGTGTGAGGGTGAGAGTGGGTTGAGGGAATTGGATGAAGAAGGATATACATCCATGGGATATTTTGTGACTCTCGGTATCTTGATGGTTTGTTTAATTTTTGTGGTTGTAGGAACTCTTTGGTGTTCCAATAATAGTAGCATGGACAAGACTGAGAAAGGTAATACTGATGACAGTGGACGCGGCGGTGATGATAATGACGATGATGACAAGAGAGCTAGTCCTAGTGATTTCAAGAGTTACAAGGATCATGGTTTAGTTGGTGAAAATGACACCGATTTAGCCATGTGTCGAGAGGATAAACAACATGCACCATTGATTTCTCCTATTGAATTACAGAATGGTGGGTATGGTAGTACAAATCACGAGAAATGTAGACAAATGGGATCATTGGATGCAAGACAAGAGATAAGACCGGAGGAAGAATCATTGGCTGATCACAAAGGTAACAGTGAATATAATAGTTGGTTGTGGAACATGCCGACAGAAAAAGAAGGGAGCAGTCATAATGATGATTCAGATCATTCCATTGTAAAAACGAAGAGCCGGTTAGGACTCTACCGGGCAGTCAGTCGCTACATTCAATCAACGCTATCTTATTTTGATGCAGGACAGTCCTTTTATGAAATTACTAGATTGAAAAAAGAAAATCCCTACAAAGATGCCATTCACATGAAGAAGTTGCGACTGATTGGTGAATCTGCATTGGATGCTTATGATAGTCATCATGGTTTATTTCCCATGTATCAGGATGATATGGAATTGTTCAGAAAGACATTTCCAAAACGAACTGTTTCGATTAGTTCCTCGAAATGTTTGAATGGAATGAGAAGCTTATCAATGCTTTGGATTATTTTTGGTCACACTCTTGCTGTTCAATCCAGTATTGGATATCAAAATCCAGCGGCTGTGTTACCTCCGACGGGTATGATGACCTCCGTACTTGGGACGCTTTTCTTATCAGCAAGGTATGCTGTGGATACGTTCTTTTTCATTGGTGGATATCTTGTTATGAGTGGTCTTTTGAAAAGGTTGGACCCTGAAATAAGAAGGATGCCTACCGTGGAAGAAGAACAAGCAGTGGAACGATGGAGCAGAAGGTTGTCAAAGTGGAAGTGTATTAATTGTAAACATATCGTGATTGGCGATTATGGAAATCGTCTGAGACACCTAGAACAAAGTCAAGTGGAATCGAATGGGTTATATTGGCTAGTACCTTTTCTCTTGCATCGAATTCTAAGAATTCTTCCAACTTACTTTATGGTTCTGATGCTATGGTGGAAAGTTGCAGTGGTACTCGGTGATGGTCCGTTTTGGCCTAGATGGGCAACGTTCGTGGCACAGTGTGATGCTCAGTGGTGGACCAACTTTCTTTTTGTGAATAATCTTATTCCTTTTAAACAGCCCTTTGGGGAAACTAGCGAGTGCATGTATCATGCGTGGTACCTGGGTGTCGACTTTCAGCTCTGTGCTGTCCTTACTCCGATATTTGTATCGTTGTTTATTCGAAAGGGGTGGAGAAAAATCACAATTGGTCTCGAGGCTCTCTTTGTTTGTGTGGTCGTCGCAACGTCTGTGAACTTTTCATTCAAATACAAATGGTCTGCTCACTTATTTGATGGTGCTGATACGATTTCGTTCGATCGCGGATTTTACATCAATCCATTTTTTCGTTCGTCTCCATACGTTATTGGATTCATTACTGCTCAGATCTGGCATGAAAAATGTAGATTATGGCCTAATTTTGGGGTAACAAAGGCGATGAGCATAATACTGTCCTTTTCTTCTGTCGCTCTTTTACTATTTTTGACACTTGGCACAGGAGGAAGCGATAGAAGACCATGCCTGATATGGGAGAGTCCCGAGTCAACCGAATGTGGTAGTGGGTGGTCGCGTGAAAAACTTGCGATCTATAACTCTTTTGTCAGACCAGCGTGGGGGCTAGGACTGGCAGTTATGTCTTTGCTAAGTTTCAATGGTCAACTGAAAGGTCTAGGCTCGTCGACAGTCTTAACTTGGGATGGATGGGACCCAATAGGAAAACTGAGCTTCAGCATGTACCTTTTGCATCCGTTGATCATTAACATCTGGGTTTTGGGAAGAGACTCAAAATTCAGGTACTCGCATGTGAACTTCTTCTACGCATTTGCGGGGATTGTAGCACTTACTTTTCTTGCAGCATTAGCTCTCGGAATACTTGTTGAGTGGCCGATAAGCAAGATTACAAAAGACATGGAAAGGCGACTTTGGTCGCGGAAAAAAGATAATGCCGAGTCCCATGAGAATAGCGACATTGGGAGACGCGATATCGACGGGAATTTTTATCTTTTTAACAAAAGACAATCTTGATTTAAAACTATGTAAGCGCTTTTTACAGTCATCAACTATGTGTTTTAACATTTCATTTATGGAGAGGTTTTAGCTATGAACAGAGGACCAGCGACCAAAATAGTTGTGGATAGCAGTTTTATGACCACATGCAATGACGGTCCTGCAGTATCTTTGAAAGGATCTCCAACTGTATCTCCAGTTACAGATGCTTTATGAGCCTCAGAGTTCTTCCCACCAAAGTTGCCTAACTCGATGAACTTCTTAGCATTGTCCCAAGCCCCTCCAGCGGTATCAAGAAATAAGGCCATTAGAATACCCGTCACTGTTCCAAACATTAAGTAAGCTGCCAATACCTCGGCTCCTAATAGAGGCTTGTTTTGTTGCTCTCCTACAAATCTGAAAACCAGACCTACTAAAACAGGCGTACCTACGCATAGAAGAGCAGGAAACTGCATCTCTCGTAATGCAGCTTTTGTGACAAGACCTACGCAGCGCTCATAGTCTGGTTTGGCCTCATATGTCATAATTTCAGGACTTTCACTGAATTGACGTCGTACCTCAATGACTACCTCATGGGCTGTTTTTCCAACAGCACTAATGGCGAGACCTGTGAAGTAAAAGATAATCATGGAGCCAATGAGACCTCCGATGAGAACTTCGGGAGTGGCAATGTCTACAGTTCTGAAAGGTACACCTGCAAATTCTGAAAATTCATCCATAAATGCTCCAAATAAGAGAAAACATGCCATGGAAGCAGATCCAATGGAATATCCCTTTGTGATTGCTTTTGTTACATTTCCCGCAGCATCAAGTCTATCGGTTGCATCTCTCACATTCTCAGGTTGCATGGACATCTCCGCAATCCCTGTCAACAAACATAACAAATGATTATCAGATGCATTCTCTATCAAACGATATTCAGTAACTGCAGTATGAATTAGCAAGGATATTCTTACCTCCAGCATTATCTGCAATAGGTCCAAAATTATTCATGGAAAGAATGTAAACAGCATTACTCAGCATACCCATTGTTGCCACAGCCGTTCCAAACAAACCTGCGTTATGACCATCCCCAATCCCAGTACTAGAACCCAAATGATATGCCACAAGTACTGATATTGCTACAATAATGGTGGGAATAAAGGTAGCTCTCATACCCACAGATACCCCAACAATGATATTCGTGCCATGTCCAGTGGTACTTGCTTCTGATATCGACTGAACAGGTTTGTATTCATAGTCAGTGTAGTACTGAGTCGAGAGAACAATGACATAGGCACAAGCCATTCCAGTCACACCACAAAGAAAAAAATTAAAGGACGAAGTGGACGACGATGCACCATCCTCCACGTCCAAAAGCCACTTGGTGATGAAATAAAACCCTACAACTGCCAAAGTCATGGCAACACGGTAACCTTTCTGCAACTGCACCATGGGATTGGAATTGGCTTCCTTTGATACATTGACCATTGAAATTCCAATACTACTCACAACAATGTCCATGGCATGCACAATCAAGGGAAAGAACATGAATTTGATAGCTTGAGCATTGTCAAACCCTGCTTCATTTGCAAGTGTACTTCCAAGAATCATGGCTCCTATAATTTCAGCTGCGACAGATTCAAATACGTCAGCGGATGAACCCACACAATCTCCCACCATGTCACCCACCAAATCGGCAATGGTCGCCGGGTTACGACAATCATCTTCGGGAACGCTATTCTCTACCTTTCCCACCAAATCGGCTCCAACATCAGCTGCCTTGGTGTAAATACCTCCTCCCAGTTGCATAAACAAAGCCACAAAGGACGCTCCAAAACCATACTGTTCAGATTCCAAACATATCCAGTTAGAAAAAAGAATTCCAAAACTCAACTTCCACTACAATAACCACCCGCAATAATACAAGTACGACAACAACACTTACCCCCACCATCAACATTGGCAAATGAGTCGCCACCAACATGCCATTCATACAAAACATTTGATACAAAAACACGTAAAACGTCGCCACACCTGCCACACACAATGTCAAATTCAACAAAGCACTAAACGCCCCACCTCTAAAACAAATCACCAACGCTTCCGTGTAACTCCTCCTACCCGCACTCGCCACACGAATATTACTCTGTGCCGCAACCCACATGGAGACATATCCCGCCATGGCCGAACAAACTGCACCCACCAAAAAACCCGCAGCGGACACAAAACCCAGCGTCGTATTTCCGATTTGGGAAATACCCTGCAAATGCATTTCGGGACGGAATTGGTAGGACAAGATTAAAAGGATGGAAAGAGGAAGGGCAATTTTGGCAATGGCCGAATATTGTACCGAAAGGAATCCTTCGGCCCCCTCACGGATGGGGTCGGATACTTGACGCATTTCTTCCGTCCCGTCGTCGCATTCCAATACGGATTTGGAGAGGTAGAGTGAGCCAAGAATCCCAAAGACGATGGCTGCATAAACGAGTAAGAATATCTTGAGAGCAAGAGGCAAAAGAAAAGACAAGAGAATGGTTGCAACGATCAAGATCAAGAGTCCCATTTTCATATTGTCCAAAGATATCTTGGTAAGAATCGAAAAGACAAATCGATTCATGGAACTCGAGGCCATTGACGTGGCCTTAGCCTTGGCCCTAAATGTTCCGTTGACGGCACCAAAGGACGACGACGACGAAGTGGACTTATTGTTGTAAAAGTTGCTGAAGTTCGTCGCTCGAGCATAAGAAGTGCCGTTGGCCTTTTGTGTTTTGTCATAGGATCCTTCTTCCAACGTGGAAATGTCGGCCGGATGGGGAGATGTGACGGGTAACTTTCCCTGTTGGTTCAAGGGAGCTCCTCGTTTCATGATGATTCCCTGTTATGAAAATGACTTTATGTATGTATGTATGTATGTATGTATGTATGTATGTATGTATGCGTGTACAATGATTAAGATAACGAACGTTTCACTGTCCACTGAGAACGCCCAGCAATTAATATTATTTGTAATGATATAATAATACAGAGCAGGAAAATAATGAAAAATGACAAAGGTTAAAAAAAGTATGCGTCGGTTGGAATGCGAGAGAAAAAGAGAACCGTTGTTAGAGTGCAAAAGATCACACCCTTTTAACCTGTGACAGTGACAAAATACACAACCCATTTATGTTCAGGTACGATGGATACTTCAATCACACTTCAAGTACGACATCCATATGAACCCAAGACTTAATAAAAATTCTGACATTTCTGACAAATTAATTCTTCGAAATATGAAAATCAGTGGGTGCCAGATGAAGATATACGAGATGAAAGATATGTAGCATGTAAAATAAGGGGAAGAGGAGGAGTGCTGGTATTCTCCGCGTGTTCTAACTAGTATTCCTTCTTCTCAGAAAAAAATATCATGCTTCATGCTTATCAAGGAAAAGATTGAGAACTTTGTTTCAGTAGATGCATCATCAAGGAAGAGATATTACGGGGCTGCAAACTTCTCCGCAAAGCCAGGTCAGCATAATCCTCTTTATTTGTAAAAATGCCAGTGTTCTCAACCATGATAACAACATTTCCTTTCTTTGATTTGGATACTACCTCCTCGTCTCCAACCTACAAAGTATACAGTAAGATAACTTAGAATTCCCTTTCCCTATTGCTGGCCAGAAACATCCATTTCCATCAAATAATGATTTTTTTCATTTGTTTTCCTTCTTTTAACAAGGATGATTGCTGTTTATTTGTTGATGTTTGATGCAATACAGTAAGTCTTTTATTTTTTGTTCCTCTAGATATTCCTGTCGACTGTCGATTTATGTTTGGTGTGCGCTATGTACGTGTATGCGCTAGAGCTTGTCTTTTACAGTGTATGGGACGAATGCGTATCGTTCGTAGGAGAAAAACCGTTGCAATAGCGTTACAAGGATAGAATTGCGCGTTGAAAGTTAGGACAGCGTTAGGCCCGTTCAGTCACATGCACAATTTTTTTCACAACTCATGTAACAACTCAGATCTCACAACTTTTTCCCGCATTTATCGGCCA
>JAAMXU010005702.1:0-16276 GCA_019693545.1 Chaetoceros muelleri | reverse complement strand
TTGCTGTAACAGCAGTACTTACTGTATTTCTACTACCTACCGTACCTACCTACCTACCTACCTATTACTGTGTCATAACATATGGTGTGCTGTAATACATACTATCCTACGTAGGTGCTACGTGCACATATTCTATCTTTATAAAAAGATACATTTTCCGCCTGAAGCACAACTTAGACAACACCTGAGTAGTTTAGTAGTGTACCGGTAGTCGCAAGAGTGTTGATACGACGTAGACGTAGTAACGAGGTTACGCAGGCATTACGTTAGTATTACGTCCCAGTTCGAGAATTTCAACGCTATGTACCTCATTTATTTTAGGGGCGGGATATCCTCCCTCGCTTGCGGCTGACGGGAGAAGTAAGGGGAAAATACGAAGTCGATTTTCGTATATTATTATGACACCATGACCATGACATACAGTCATGAACATCCAGTCAGTTGGTGAATCGGACATGTGTCCACCATCTTGTCCATGAAACGAGAAATGACAATTTGCCGAATTTAAATAACTTTTGATGAATCTTCCACTTTGCTAATTTAAATGTAAAAAATATCTTTAAAAACACTACCCACAGCTTTGTCCTCCTGTCACTGCTACTGTCAAATATATTGTGGAACATTACTATGGCAAAACGATGGGACTCAAGAGGATGCATCAGCCTTATTCATATCCTCTCTTGCAGCGGACCTCCTTGCATAGAATTCGTCTAGAGTCTTCTTGGGAATCTTCTTCAATAACTCCTTGGGGAATGCTCGAAGGATACTCCAAGCAATGTCCAAAGACTCGAAGACTGAACGAGACTCATAAGGTCCTTGAGCAATAAACTTACTCTCAAAGCGCTCGAGAAAGGATAGATAGAGATGATCTTCCATTGAGAGAGCCTCTTCTCCGACAACTGCTTTCATGGCCATGACATCCTTACCCATAGCGTAAGAGGCATAAAGCTGGTTCGAAACTGATCCATGATCAGAACGAGTCATACCTTCTCCGATTGCAGATTTCATGAGACGAGAAAGAGATGGAAGGACGTTAATTGGAGGGAAGATGCCCTTGGTGTGGAGCTGACGATCGAGATAGATCTGTCCTTCTGTAATATACCCCGTAAGATCCGGAATAGGATGGGTAATATCATCGTTGGGCATGGTAAGAATAGGAAGCTGAGTAATAGATCCATTGCGTCCCACAACACGACCAGCACGCTCGTAAATGGTGGAGAGATCGGTGTACATGTAACCAGGATACCCACGACGACCAGGGACCTCTTCACGAGCAGCAGAAACTTCACGAAGTGCGTCGGCATAAGAAGACATATCCGTCAAAATAACAAGTACATGAAGATCACGCTCGTAAGCAAGATACTCTGCCGTAGTAAGTGCAAGACGGGGGGTGATAATACGTTCAATGGTAGGGTCATTCGCCAAGTTCAAGAAAAGAGCTGTACGCTGCATAGCTCCACTTTCTTCGAAATCGTGACGGAAGAAACGTGCAGTTTCCATGTTGACCCCCATGGCACCGAATACGATTGCAAAGTTATCCTCGTGTCCGTCAATGGTATCTTTCTGCTTCACAAGGGATGCTTGACGAGCAATCTGTGCAGCCACTTCGTTGTGGGGAAGACCAGCGGCAGAAAAAATTGGGATCTTTTGCCCACGAGCGATGGAGTTCATCACATCAATTGCTGAAATACCCGTTTGAATCATAGCCTTGGGGTAATCTCGAGAAGAGGGATTAATGGGCTGACCATTGATATCCAAATAAGCTTCAGCAAGAACCTTGGGAGCAGAGTCAATGACCTTTCCGGAGCCGTTAAAAGAACGACCAAGCATTTCCTCAGAAACACCCATTTTGAGGACGTCTCCAGTGAATTCACATTGAGTTTTACGGTTATCAATTCCAGAAGTCCCCTCGAAGACCTGTACGACAGCACGGGATCCAGCCACCTCAAGAACTTGTCCAGAGCGCACAGTGCCATCGCCAAGACGAAGATTTACGATTTCAGCGTATTTCGGGAGCTTTACGTTATCGAGGATGACAAGGGGTCCATTTACTCCAGATATAGTGCTGCGCGCCAAGGAACACAAACGTTAGCATCCAAATGTATGTAAGAAAGTGAAGCTGTTGCAACTGGTTCTATCGAAATGTAATTACATCATATAAACACAAAAAAGTACTACTCACCGGTATTCAAGACGGGGAACAACGGCATAGTCTTTGACGACACTTAGTTGGTCAAGCTTTTGCCTGGGAGGAATGAATCTTTCGTCCTGATGAGACATGATGCTGAGGGTTTTATGTATGTATGTATGAGAGACAAGATAATTATTTTTTGACCTTTGGGTGTTGCAAAGCGTCGCTCGTAAATCGCAAAAGTTAGATTTTCAAAGGAGAAGAGTACAACTTTGCAATATTTTACTATTTCTTTCACTCTCTAGATTAGCAGATGGGCAAATACCGGTAGTTATCTTGCAATAAGCTCAATGTTTGAGTGTAACCTTTACCTGCTTGGAGCTTAGCTTGCACAGTATTATTATCATCTTTGTTTCCGAGCGAGAGATACTTCCGCTTCTTTCGCTGCAGTATTGCTCTCTCTACTAGCTAGAACCAACGTATTGTACCTGTACATTCTTGTGCGTCGATAGATAGAGTATACCGTACATTAGTACACTGACGAACTCTACTTCTACTCTACGTACGCGTACACAGTCAAAGGCAGGGGTCTACTATCGCTTGCTACCGTACACTACGTGTACCATCCTTTAGTGTGTATGATGGTTCTTTCTGTGCACACCATGTGTAGAGTAGAAATCCACTCGAACAACAGAGTACGGCATCTTAACTGGCTGAAATTCCCACCTTTTACGGAGGGCGTTTACATGGATAGGTACAACATGGGATTTAGCTTGTGTGGGGATAGGGATTTAGATCCCAAGGACCGTTGTTTTGCCCAAAATTATCGCTGAAATCGTTGAGATGTGCAAGGCTACAGTATGGCACCGTAAGTGATATGTGTATGACATATCTACAGCATGGTTGCAGTATCGTCGTTGTCGTGGTACAGTACACGTACAGCAGTTTATAAGAATCTACATCATGGGTAGGAACTGTAGTAGTGTAGTAGTGTACTGCACGTATGTCTCTAGCTAGACATTATTAGCTGTAGTGTACTTGTACGTTGCTATGGACTGTACTGTATACGTTTTCTTTATAACGGTTACCGCACAGACAATACATTACACACTACTGTACGATAGACTACACAGTATACTATCGTACACTACACTACTGTAAAGTACATTACACTACACAGGGATTACACTACAGTACAGTACAGTACAACATGGAATAGCATCATCACATCAATCACAACTCTCTCCATTTGTGCCCCCAAAAGCCCCAAAACAGGGGAAAGTACAAACCATCACACAGAAAACGCAAATCGCAAGTCATAAACCAACATCTCATACCTCATTGGACACAAGAGACGAGATACTTTAGTCGTATTCCAACCATAAGGAGAGAGAACAAATAAATATCGAAGCGATAATACCTTCATTACTTACTCATACACACGTGATCATCATTCGTTTGTAACAAATCAACGCACAACCAAGTTTAGTCTCATCGTCATCAAATCATGTCATCCGAGGAAGAAAGCAATAGTAGCAAGGTAAGTAAGAATTGTGAAGAATATTCTTCCGAGATATAATTTCATGTACGATTCATTGTTCATTCCACAAACTCGCAGCAATCATAATCTATCTATCAATGCATTGTGACAAATAAATAATACTAACCTTACCCCGTCTGTTTTGGAATAAATGAAACAAAAAGACCTTCAAGGGATTTGGATCTTTTGGAGGATTCAAAAATCTCGGACAGTCCATACGGCAACAAGCGGAAGAATTAAATGTCATGGCTCGAGAAGCAGCAAAAAAGGTGGAAGATTTTCAGACCAAAAATACTGCTTTGGTTTCGGATAATCCTTCCTCAACGTCGCCGTCGTCGTCAAGTCCCAATCGAAAAGTGACAGAGTTGCTGCAGGATACAGAGAAAGAACAGGCATTGAAAATCAAGAATGTTGCTAGTGCTCCTGATCCTGCTGTTACGAGTGAAGATCATCAAGCTTTGAATCCATCGTTGGCATCACGTGATCCAAGTTCTGTTTCAAAAGAGGAACTTATTGAAATTTTACAAAAGATGAATAAGCGCGTCAAGGCCTTGGCAGCAGTAAAGATGCAACTTGTGGATAGAGTCAAGACAGTGGAGGATGATAAGTCTCGTCTTGTTGAGTTGGTCAAGAGTGAAATTTTGAATAATGTTGATTTGGAGGCGGAGTTTGGTACACAACAAGACAAATCTGTACAACAGGGTGATAAAAGTGAGGATATGGACGAAATCAAAATGATTCAAATGGCATGGAGAGCTATAGATGAGAGAAATCAACTCGCCTTGCAGCAATTGCAGAATGAATACAAGGAAGTTTCAAAACAGTGTCAGGAACAAGTAGAAAAGGTTAAAAAAGAAGCGCAAGATGAGATTAATGTCCAAGTGGAAAAGAAAATGGCAGCATGGATTACTTCTAATGGTAGTGCTGGTGCTGGTGCGGAGGGTAATGGCGGCTCTGATGATGATGATCGTTTACGTGAATGCAAGCAAGAATTACACAAGGCCAAGGAAGATATGTTGCGTCTCGAAACAAAAATGGAGGAGATGGCATCGAAGCATTCATTAGAGGTAGAAACAATCGTAAACAAACACGAAGAAAATGTCAATCAAATGAAAAAAGAGGCTGAGGAAGATAAGGCAAAGTCTATTGCGAAACTCAAGGAAATGGTCAAGGAAAAACTGATTGCCATGAAGACATCCTATGAGGAGAAAATTCGATCACTGTCCGAACAGATTGCTACGGGTGACGATGCATCACATCAAGCTACATTAGATACCATGAAGATTGAGCACGAGAAAGAAATGAACGATCTCAAGGTTCAGTTGGATGAAGCATCTGCACAAATTAAAGACTATGAACAGCAACTTGTAAGTGTAAGGGATGAATTACAGGTATCCCACCAAGCAGAACTGAATGATTTGAAAGAGAATTTCGTGTTGAAGGAAAAAGAATGGAAATTAGCAATTGAAGAGGCAGGTTTGAAATTGGAAAAAGAGCGCTCATCTATCAACGATCGAATTCAAGAGGCGCTAGAGGGTGCATCGAACAATAGACAAATGTTAGAGAGCGAAAAGATCGAGGCATCTCAGCAAGAATTCGAAAGTAAATTGAATGAAATGAAAACTGTCCATGAGCAAGAACTTGTCCGAGAGAAAAGCGAAGTTGTCTCTTTGTTGCAAAAGGTAGATGAGATTAAAGCATCTCATGAGAAAAATATTCAATCATTAAAAGAATCTCATGAGCAAAACATGGAAAGAGTAGTAAATGAACTCCAAGAAAAGGCAAAGCAAGATTTGATGGAAATGGAGACGTCGTATGAGACGAAGATAACAAGCTTGAATGAACAAGTTACTCAGATAAATGATGAATTTCAGATCAAGATCTCGGAATTAAAATCTGAACATGAAACGGCTATAAATCAAACAGCTACAGCTGCGGAAAAGGAGGCAGCTGATAAATATGCCAAGGAACTTGCAAGTGCCAGAGAAGAGTTGGAAAAGTCACACCGCGATAACCTTGAAACCATGAAAGACGATCTATTAGAAGAAAAAAATAAAGAAATTCAAAGATTAAAAGAAGAAGCCACAGAGAAGCTAATGACGGCAATAGCTGAAGAGAGTGATAAGTTGTCGATGATAAAACAGGATTATGAAGTAAAGATAAATGACTTGCAAACAGTGCATGATGATGAGGTCAAAAGTCTTCGATCTGAGACCACTCGATTATCAGCTCGTATTCAAGAAATTGAAGCTGCACATTCAAAAGAGTTGGAAGCGATTAAAATTGAAGCTCAACGCGAGATTAATATAGTTAAAATGCAGCAGACCAATGAAAACAGAACTGAAGTAGCTTCCATAACAACTGAGTTGGAGTTGAAGCATGAAAACGAAATTCGAGACATTTGCAAAAAGCATGAAGAGGAAATCATTAGGATTCGCGCAGAACACTCTGCCTCCTTGGATGCCCTGGCTCAAGTGGCTGGTGAAGAAACAAAGCAGCTGCACCGGGAAGAAGTGAATAAGATAACAGAACAACTGCAACAAAGTCACTTATTGGAAATGGAGAAATTAAAAAGTGATATTGATAATCTCAAGACCGAACTGAAGGAACGCCTTTCAGAGGCCTATGAAGAGGGAGAAAGAAGCGCAAGTCAATCAGAACAACAAACAATCACAAGCATCCAAAAAAGTTGTGAGGATAGAATCATGAAATTGCAGTCAGTCCATGAGAATGAATTGATCAAAGTGACTGATGAGACCAAATCGCTATCTTGTAGACTTCAAGACCTAGAAACTGCTCATTCCAAGGAAATCAGTCTTCTCAACGAGGAGCATGCTAAGCAATTGAATGCCATTCGCTCAGATCTTGAGGAAAAGAAAGCTATCTCTTTGGCAGAAATGAAACAAGAAACGGAGGATAATTTAGTCACACTAAAGTCATCCTACGAGGAAAAATTATCATGCGCATTCCATACTAAAGAGATTCAAGTTAATCTTGAAGCCGAGTTAAGAAAAAATGATGAACTGACCAAGCAATACTCTGATCTCCTTCTTTCATTTACTAAAACTGAAGAGATAAACCAATCTCTTGAGCGAAGGTTGTCCGAAATTGAGATAGAACATAGCAAATCAATTGATGCTTTGAAAAAGAAGTGCGAAAGGTTGGAAGAAGAAAAAATGACATTTTCCGTCCAGATGGCTCAGATGGAGAAAACAATTGATAGCAAAGACATTCATAGAGATATTGTTGAGCAACTGGAGAAAGATCTGATGACGACCAAAGCTAACGTTGACCAGTTGTCAAGAGAGCTTAAAGATGAATCGGAACTCCTTCTTGCTGCGAATAGAAATATCGACGAATTAAAAGAAACTATACAATCTTTGAGGGCGGAGAACAGTTCTCTTTCTGAATTGAATATCCAGTTGGAAAATGAGGTCAACAGGATAAGTGATTCTCTAGAACATGTCCAAGCCGAAGCGTCATTGAAAGATGAATCATTCAAAAAGCAAACGGAAGAAAGCGAGGAATTAAGAGCTCTCGTTGAAAAAGGAAAAGAAGAGGTGTCAACTCTCATGAAGTCACACCAAAATGATATCGCCTCGCTTCAAGAAGAAGTCACTGATGCTCGCGAAACACTCAAGCGCATTAAAGAAGAGCATAAATTAGAATTATATAATTTCAAGGAAGAAAATGCAAAGTCAGTTGAAATGGCATGCAAGGATGTCGCGAGGGTACGAGAAGAGTATAGACATCAGATATCCGTAGAACAGCAGAAATATAATGAAATGATATCTGCCTATGAATTACGCCTTAAAAACCTTCAATCAGAAATGGATGATGCGTTGAAATCTGCTGAAGACTTGAAGGAAGCGTCGAAGTTGAAACTTATCAAAGCAGAGGAAGAACGAAAGATATTGATAGATGAACATGAAAATGCTTTATCCACATTGAAAGGCGAAATTGCTGCAATAAACGCGCAGAAAATTCAATTTCAGATTCAAGACGAGGGTCATAAAACTGGTATGATGGAGCTGACAACTCAGTATGAAGCAAAAATATCTGAACTTGAACGCTCTATCGAATCAGAAAAAGATGTTGCAGAGGTGGAAAGGAAAAGATTTCTCGAAAAGATAGCGTCCTTAGAAAAACTAGTGTCTGAATCTTCCAGTAGCATTGACATCGAGAGAGATCGAATCAAAAATGAAGCTAAATCATATTATGACGAGAAATTAAAGGACATTTTGGATGAAAATGACGTGAAAAAGAAAGAAATAATTGATAAGCTCACTACAAAATTCAATGAAAAACTGCAGGCAGCTATTGATGAACATGAAAAGGTAAAGTCAGATCTGAAAGATAAGATGGCTCACCAAACAGACGACCTAAGGGTTCATTTTGAACAGAAGATGAACAAAATGAAAGCGGAATTCGAAACAATTAACTCACAGCTCGAAGCCGAAAAGGTTGATATGCTTCAAAAGATTTCTACATGTGAAGCAAAATTACTCTCAGTGCAGGAAGATAGAGACACCTTGAAACATCAAGTACAGGTTGAGATCACAGCAGCCACGAAACTCCAAAATTTACTTGATGCTTCTAAAAAGGAGCTGCTTGATTGCCAAAGAAATAGTGAAGCGGCCGCTAACTCCTTACTCATTCAACAAGAGAAAATGAAGTCAGACTTGACGGAATTTGAAGAAAAAGTGCGTGACCTTCAGAAGGAACTATCTACAAAAACGAGGCAAAATGAAGAGCTTGTTGCAA
Organism: Chaetoceros muelleri; assembly: GCA_019693545.1. Classification (NCBI taxonomy): domain Eukaryota; phylum Bacillariophyta; class Thalassiosirophyceae; order Chaetocerotales; family Chaetocerotaceae; genus Chaetoceros; species Chaetoceros muelleri. The sequence goes on along the minus strand of JAAMXU010005702.1, from coordinate 7,841 downwards.
AATTAACCTCACTACAGCAAAGTCTCAATGAGTTGTGTAACCAAAAGAAGCAAATGGAAGAAAGGCTAGAGGTTTCTTCGAAGCAAGTCTTGAAGCTAAATGCGATGGAAAAGGAACTCGAAAAATCCAGAGAAGAATTAAATTCTTTTAGATTAGAACTCTCCCAGAAAAGTGCGTTGTTGTCAAGACTCCAAGCTGAGCAAGAGGCAAGTGAAAAAACTCACGGACAGCGTACAGCAATTGTTGGAATGCTAGAGACACAAATATCGGAACTAAACGAAACCAATATAGAACTTCAGGCGAAGTTGGAGGCTGCCACTTATGATCTGCGTCAAAAGGATGACGATCTTCAAAATGCGTCCGCAGACATTGACCAACTCCGCAATGAATTAGATGGAGTAAAAGGAAAGCTTCAGATTGCGATGAAAAACTTATCAGAGCGCAACTCGAAATTCATTTCTGAAGAGGACATGCAAGAGAAAGCAACTTTAGTTTCGTCATTGCAAACAGAGATCCTCTCCTTGCAACAGCAAATGGCAAAGAAGAGTTCTACAGCACAGAGATTGTTGCAACAGTGCGAAGCTGAATGCCAGGAACTGAAGAATAGGAACAAAAAGCTCCAACGTGAATTAGACAAAGGTTCCTTCAGTGAGCAACGCATTTTTGAATTAGCCGCGCAACAAAGTAATCAAGAGTCATTGGTTACATCAGAAATAAACATCAGAAACCAAATGGTTGAAAGACTCGCCGAAAAATTACAGCGTCATGATGATGAACTTGCTTCGACTGAATATACAAATAAACAGATCGAAAAGGAAGTGGAAGAACTCTCAAGAATCCATCGCCGTGAAGATGTCAATCTTGACTATCTCAAGAGTACAATTGTTCAATTTTTGTCGAAACCTCCTGGTTCCAGTGAGAGGGTAGCGTTACTCCCTGTGATTGCGACCCTTCTTCAATTTGATTCAGATGACTACAAACTAATTGAGCAGGGAAAGGCAAAAGTTTCATGGTTTGGTTCTGTACTCCCCACCGTTATCACTTCACCAGATACAGAGGGTTCAGCTGTTTCTAGATCTACTCTCGGTGCTCAGTCATCTCCACTTTTGCCACAATCTGTTTCGTCGGCTGAGGTGACAGTAGCTGATCGCAATCCGAACAAGAGAGTTAGTAGGACGTCGGGAACTTCTCTTCAGTTTTGAAAGAGGAATGAATGCATCCAAAATGTTAACTTGTAGAGTGGTTAAATCAGTGAGACGATTCAACTAAAATACATGCATCGTATTCATGTTTCTCGTCTTACTTTTATTTAAAAATATCATTTAGGAATACGAGAAAATGATAACAACCAATACTACCCGACTATTTAGGTATTCCGTTAGCTCTTAAGTAGAAAGGTCTTTTGTACCATGTAGCAAGTAAAAGTTGGGAATAGAATGGCTATCGTTCGTATTGAAGTCAAAGAATCTAATAATATTTGTTATCTAACTTCAATATAGAATTTTATGCCGCAGCTATGCTTTTGTATTTGAATAATAAAGGCTTAGCAATTGAAAGAGACCTCTCTGGCTTCGGCACTCAATTTTCTCTAATGATGCCGACATCTGTTTCAATACCTGACGCCAACAAATACAGGCGAGCAGTTTGCTTAACTTTTGTTTTATTTCAAAGTTATTTGAAGACACCCCCTTCAACAGATAATTTGAACCAGCCTTTCCAATCAGTTCTTTTTTAGTAAGGGACTAGCGTAATCATACTTAGTTCCAAATGAAGAAATATGATGTAAAGATAGGTCTTGATTTTTGTCAATTGTCTGTGGAATGTCATTGATAGATTTTTGGAAAGGTTTATGCCTGCCTGAACCGGTGACGAGGTTAGCCCATTCATTTGATGATCTAGTGTTGGTTGAGAAGGAGGGGGTTGACAACTCATCGCGTTTCCACTGTTTCGTTGAAAAGTAAATAAGTGGTCAGAATGCAATGATTTTAGAGACATGGAATTAAAAAATTGACATAGCCTTACCCTTATGTTTCGTCCGTAACCCTGAGGTTTGTTTTCTTTGTTGCTTCCAAGTGAAGGACTTCCCATTCTCTTAAAATATCCTCCCGTTTGTTCTATTTTCCTCTTCTTGTCCATACTCACTGGAACAGGAGATGAATCATTTACCTGTCTACTGCTGAGAATAGAAGTTAGATTCACCTTGGGTCCAGGGCTAAAAGAAGATCCAAATTTCATTGGTGTTGGAAAAAAAGAAGATTTCATTATTTCGTCAACAGAAATAGAGTTTTGTTGACGATTGAACTCCAACGCACCGAACTCGTTTTCTTCTTTGCCAAGGTTAGTTGGTGTTGGAGAGAACACTGAAGACAGTGCGGGTCCAAATGGAGTGAACAGAGGCGTTTTCCCGAAGTCACTTGATGCTTCTTCTACAACAATAGTGAAAAAGAAATAGAATGAAAAACTGACCCAGAACAATTATCAGAATAATTAGACAAATCGACTTACCTTTGTAAACTTTTAAGGGAGTCCTTACAAGTGTATGTTCGTACAGCGGTCTGTGCTTAAAAGATATCTTTTCAATATGTTTCGATGCCTTCTCACTGGAATCAGGTTTATCATTACTTGGCGAAGTCATGGCACCAAAAAGATCATTTCTGGTTGTGAGAAACTCGCTGAATGGTGACAACATATTTTCGGCAGTTGTCAATACATCTCTAGCTTTCAATTTTGTCTGTGTCACACGGTAGGGAGAAAGATAAGGCAACCAGGTCCTAAAACACGCAGGCAATCTTTTTCTTTCTTCATTTGTCATATTCAACAGATTAAGGTCATTATATGTCAGAGAGGGCTTGTTCAAAATAGAATCAGCCAGTCTACGCCGTTCCACGCCTGAAACACGCATTCCATTAACATACCCCCCTTTGATAGTAGAGAAAAAACTCTTCAATTCCAAAATATCAGAATGTGTTGGTTTTGGAGGAGAAGGTCTGATCACATTTGCACTATTGATGCCGGAGTTAGTTACTCCCATATCAGTAGACGCAGGACTTTGAAGTGAACCACAATTTGATGATTCACTTTTGGACTCAGACGTCACGGATTTACTTCGTTGCGACTTCGAGTATTTAATCCTTGAATCCTGTGCGGGTGCTGCACGCAATGCTTTGAGGCATCCTTCAATATCATTGGCAATTAGATACCTTTTGTCCTCCCCGTAGATTTTATGAATACCATCGATATTCTTTGAATACACATACTTCTCTACCTTCCGTCTCATCGATGAGTTCCAATGATTTTTAATGGCATTGTCAGTTCGCCCTGGAAGAAGCTTGGCAATTTCTGCCCATTTATTCCCGATATCACAGTGCGATTTGAGAATAATTCTATCTTCTTCCTCCGTCCAGGGAGTCTTCGAGATGTTAGGGTTCAAGTGATTATGCCATCTCTCACGACACTGCTTTCCAATTCGACCTATCATGATGTTGTTATTAATTCATCAGCATCGAATGTGAGTTGTGAAAGTTTCTTCATACGTCATATATACATCTGATACACATCGTTCTAAAAGTTCGTAGCTTACCTGGAAGTTCAGCTGCAATCTGACTCCATTTCTTTGGACCGTTCTTATTAACTAGACTCATCAACTTGGCATCTTCATCTGCTGTCCAAGGACCTTTTAAAGCACAGACAGGTTCTGCGGTTCGAACACCAATAACTTTATTGTATCTTCGGAGGCATTCAGCACTGGTTCTCCCCGTACCAACTTTGATAGCAACTTTCGCCCAATCCAAATCGCGAACCTTATCCTTTTCTTGAGGTTTCGCCTGCTTTGTTGTTTTTTTTGTGCGTTTTGATTTAGATGTCACGATATCCTTGACGATGTTATCCACTTCTGCAAACAACTCCTCAACAACACTCTTGAGCTTTTCATCCTGAAAAATATGGGAATAGGTCGCGGGAGAATGAAGTAAGACCATCTAATCGTGAAATGTTAAAAAATTGATTATAGAAATATCAAATGGACTTACCTCTTCTTCTGTCCAGCGCGAATGTTTGGACGAGTCAAACGATTTTTGGTTGTCGAGATGTGGAGAATGAAGTAGCTTAACATCTGGCGAGAAATCGGACAAGTCTTCCTCAAAAGGAAGTTCATCTAGAAATCCAGTACCGTAGAATTCGTTATGCACTGATTCATGGAAACTCGGCGACGGCATGTTATAAAGATCTTTGAATAAAAGAAGCAAATCTCTGCAAGTATAGTATCCTGACTTTTTTTCTCAATTCTTCGATTTGGTAGCCACAAAGAATGATGTCGTATTTGCAAATTATAAGTTATGGGTTCTCTTTGCACCTGTTGTTGGAAAAGCTTTATTGAGACTTCGTTCGGCCTCCTGAAGAAATAATATTACCAATACTTGACAATGTGATCTAAATTCTTGACAGAGAGAGGTCAGAGCATCAAAGAAACAACTATCAATGGAAAGGAATGATAAACAAATGGTATTTTTAACGGATGATACTTGCTTTAACTTCGAACACAGTTATTATGTATATTTGTTATTTTTGCACAAAAAAGGTATTATTATACATATGCATCTAAATTTGAATTCATATCTGCTATCAAATTCAAACAGACCAGTCTTGTGAGAAATAAGCCTAAAGGGCTATTTCTGGCGAGGAAGATCAAAATCTGTGCCTATGGCGTACAATGTATCTATACAGTATACCTAAAATTGTTTATCTCGGACAGATTTGCGATACCACATGAAATTTAAAATTTCTACCTACTCTCTCTCTCTCTCTCTCTCTCTCTACATAGAGAGATAGATTCAGCGATAGTTACAAGCTACGGTATCATACACTACTGTACAGTAGATTTTTCCTTCTTTTCGTCTCCTCTTTCCCCCCTCTCTCTTTCTTCTACATAATGTATTCTGTATATGATTTTGCTTGAAATGCACACTTTTTCTTCATACATGTCATAGAAACTCCTCCTTGTCTCGAAAGGTCATGAAGTAGGATGGAGAATTCTCGCTCTATCATCTAGAACTGTTTGTTTCTGAGAGGTAATCTTGGGATAACTATGAAAAATATATAACTGCGATGACAACTGACAAAAAACGTTGGGTATTTTGAGGTTTCATGAGGAATATCGCAAATCGAACTGCGTCATTGTTTATATCTAGTTGTTTCAAGAGCTGAATATGAATATTCGATGGGACAGACATAGGAATTACACACTGTTTTCGATTGTATGCCAAGGTACTTACAATCTAACAGTTCTCATCATCTGCCAAAGATAGTTTAAGATCTAATAACAAACAAATAGCAATCATGAATTATAAAAAATTACATCTTTTCCCTATCTCTTCTTCATCTAAAAGAAAGACCGTTTCATTCCAGCCAAACCGTGCATTACTTCGGCTTTGAAAACCATAGGCAAGGCGATGTTCTGAACCTTCATAGTCGGGTAAAGCTTCGAAGCAATCCCCTCCATAATTTCACAGGCCAATGCTGCATTGATGAAAGAAGCTTCTAATTTCACTTTGTGTTTGCATGCTAGGTAGCAAATGTCAGCAAGATAATCTCCAACACTCTCCAAGAAATTCTTTCAAAGAAAGTCGAATGCGTTAGAATGAGAAAAATATACATGAAGCAAGTATAAGAGTAGGTAGATCTAGAGAACGTTTGAAATCAAACAACAAACTATGCACACACCTGTTCTTCATCATCATGAATGATCTTTTCTAGTCCTCTGCAAAACAGTTCAACGTCCATTTCGTTCGCATTGCACTTTTTCGCTGTGTCAATCATCAAGTGGCCAGCGAGATTTCCATCTCTTTTTATGAAAGCTCCAAGTACCTTGACTAGATTTACATGATCCCTTTCGCCCATTTCAACAACAAGTCCACAGTCTATCATATTCAGACATAGTGGGGAGCCTCTTGCCTTTTTATTTCTATTCACCAAGATATTACCTAATGCCAAAAGGGGAACGTTAATGAAGTGTGTGTCAAGTTGCACTTGAAATCAATGCTAACAATGTTCTCCTCACCTGGATGTAAATCTCCATGGACGAAATCGTACAAGAAGATCATTTTCATGACAGTTTCTAGTCCAAGCTCAGCCAGCTGTTCTCTGTCTTTTTTTGGCTTCCGTCCTTCCTCACAGTAGTTCAGAATAGGTTCGCCATGTATAAACGATTCCACTAATACCTTATCCGTAGTTAACTCAGAGATTGGCTGTGGAAAATCTACTCGAGGATCATCTGCAAAGTTTCTCCTAAACCTTTTAAGATTTCTCGCTTCCACTCTCAAATCTAATTGTGGAAGCATAATATCTCTGAATTGCTCAACAGAGTCCTTCATGGAAAGATAATCCAGATTAACATAAGGTATCGACTCAATCCATTCTGTTATCTTGTTCAAAATGTAAAAATCAACACAAACTTTGTGTAAAATGCGAGGATGTGTAACCTTGATGGCCACATCTGACCCGGCAGCAACAAGATTCGTATCTTTTTTAAGTTTGGCTTTGTATACTTGAGCAATACATCCTGATCCAATCGGTGAAATCTTATCCTGCTGTCTCATCTCAGTTCCTGACTCAAACTGAAACAAATCCATATAGCCTTCCCCAAATGCATCTTTCAGTATGTTTTCAGTTTCCTTCCATGAATGTCCTCGGGTATTATCTTGCAATTTCGAAAAATGCTCAATGAATTCAGAAGAGAAGAGATCATTTCTCGTCGTTGCCCACTGAGTCAGTTTGATAAATGTCGGACCTGCCTGTTCAATAGCCCAAACAGCATAATTCCACGCCCAGTGGTTGGGTTTCGAATCCGAGCTGCTGATATATGCCACAGGAGCAAGGATGAAAAGAGGGGATGCCAAAAGTGTCAAGTTTGCAATACGACTTCCTGTGACAATTCAATTGGAGTAGTAAATAGTTGGGTGGGTGGATAAGGCCACTATTAGAAACACATTAAACAAAAAATGACATTGTCACTTATGACTTACCCGCTGCCCAAACTCTTGACAATTTCGTTTTCCCCAAACTTGAAATACTTTCTCCAAATTGTTTCCTCTGCTCCACCAAATCTACCGTTTGCCACTCTTTTGGTTTCTCAATCATAAATCCCGCCTCCATCTGCGTCGTACTTGCCACGGTAGCTGCAGAGAAAGAGGCCAGTTCAATCATTCTTCTGGCATAAATCCGACTCACATTATTGTAGATTCTTTGAGAGTACTTGGCAGTATCAACTGATGAATGCAACGTAATGCAACGATTACATTGGAGTTGAAACGCCGTTGCTGATTTGAGTGGGACTGCCGGATGTGGAAGAATAGACGATTTTCCAAATTGGACTGCTGCAGCAGTTGTTCGTGACATAGCAGATGCTATTAATTGTTGTGACATCATGATGAATTCTTTCCAGTTGCTAGAGCTAGTATAGATAGATGAATGTTTCAAGTATTTGCTTGTGAAATAGAGTGCTGTAGAGCGTTACCGATGCGAGATACAAATGCAAGAAATAAATATAATGAAAATAAACGGGTAGGGGACATGTAAGGAGGAAAGATGATAGGTGGATGAATGTGGAGTTTTTTGTTTGTCACCTCTTTGGTTTGTTTGTTTTGTTCGTTTTTGTGCGAATCTATTATTGAGTAAAATCTAAGATGTAAGATGTGAAATAAACAATGGTGCATGTATTTTGAGAGAGAGAGGTATGTAGTATTTTTTTGTGAGATTTTGTGTCATAATGTCCTGTCTGTCCCCACCCCCGGGTGAACATTCATCCCTCATCATCATCATCCCCAGCAGTGGTTTCACGACAAAAA
>JAAMXU010005667.1:0-31255 GCA_019693545.1 Chaetoceros muelleri | reverse complement strand
TGACCATGTCTGTCTACGTCTAATCTACACTACACAAAAAATGCACACCACGTAGCATGGAGGAATGTTCAAAACCAGTGAAAACCTCACAAAACAAATGTCACACTTGCAATCATTTTTTTAGATATTTGTTCTTTGGTAGTTAACGATTTATCTACCTCTGCAATACATACCTCATGCGTTTCATACACAACTCCTGCTGTCTTTCAACAGCTTTAATCTTCCAATTGATATCATGCAATTTTGCATTTAACTTACACAATAACTTGAAAGTGCTCCATCGCATTTCCAAAATTGAGCAAAGCGCAATATCTATTCCCATCGAAACTGACAATAGGGCCGTTCCCGATATGAAAATGAATGACGACAGAGATGGATGGATTAAAGCATTAGATTACGATGCTTTTGCGAAGGAAGTCAGTGAACTTGGAAAGAAGCTCACTAACGAATCTTCTCAAGATGACGTTGATCACCTTGACAAAATTCTCAAATGGCGCGATATGGCCGCTGCGATAGGAATCGCTACAATGTGGATATCTCCTAATCCTGTTACAATTTTAGCTCTCTCTACTTGGACGTATGCATCTTGGACTATGGTTGCACATCATACTTGTCATGGAGGATATAACAGAGTTGATGCCGGTAAATATAACTCGCGAGGATTTGCATTGGGCACTGTGACGAAACGTGTAATAGATTGGTGTGATTGGATGCTGCCCGAGGCTTGGAACATTGAACATAATCGCCTTCATCATTATCATCTAGGAGAACCTTTGGATCCTGATCTGGTGGAACGTAATTTGGAATTTTTGAGGAAGATGAATGTCCCAATGTCCGCAAAGTATGCCATTGTTTTTGTGCTTATGCCCGTTTGGAAGTGGTTTTATTACGCTCCAAATACCTTCAAAGAACTTCAAATTGCAAAGTTTAAAACTGAAAATAGGGAGATTCCTGCAAATGCGAAACCGGAGGATGCTGTTACTCTAAGGACTCTTCTGGTGCCTCTATCCGAGGAAGAAAAAGCTATGCAGCAAATTGTTCCTCCAATTATGTTTTTCAGCAAGGTTCTTGCTCCATTTTTGTTGACACGTTTTATTTTGTTACCTTCCCCATTACTGTTGATCCCAGGTGCAGGACCCACTCTTTTCGCAAATGCAGTTACTAATCTAATTCTTGCAGAGATGCTCACAAATATTCATGGCTTCATCACAATCGTGACAAATCATGCCGGAGAAGACCTCTATAAGTTTGATGACGAAGTCAGGCCAAAATCTGGATCCTTTTACGTTCGCCAAATCGTCTCATCGACAAACTACGCCACCGGCACCGATCTTATTGATTTTAGCCACGGATGGTTGAACTATCAGATTGAACATCACGTTTGGCCTGATTTGTCGATGCTTCAATACCAACGAGGTGCTCCTCAATTGAAGGCTATCTGTGAGAAATATGGCGTGCCATATGTTCAAGAAAATGTATTCGAACGATTGAGAAAGACTGTTGATATTATGGTGGGTAAGACCACAATGATTGATTTTCCAACTTCGTACGAACCCCAGAAGGACAAGGCTACAAGGGGTGTTACGTGGAAATCTACGAATGGAGCAATTGACGAGGATTAATTGACCTCATCAGACATTGCACAACATTTCAGATGAACAAAGAAAACATGACCAAGTTTGTACCTCATATTATGCATAACTATGCATGATAATAAAGTAGTTTAGCGCAATAAACAATTTACGTAAATGAAAGCATATGGATTTCTTTACAGCTTGAATTTGGATTCATCATCGTCCTGGTTTCTCACCGCCAAGGAACGCAATCGGAGCACCTCTGCGACAGATAATTCTGCATTGGTAATAATCTCCACGGTCGGCACACCACCACCTATAGTTTCTTCTGTCTTCTTTGCCGCTAATAGAAATCTAAGCTTTTCAGCATTGCCGTCAAAAGGTTCACCATTCAAATGTGTTACGACATCACCAACTCTCAATCCTGTTCTCCGTTGAAGTTTCCCATGAACAAATGATACAAAAACCCTCCGCCAAGACACCATTCTATCCGATTCCATTCGATCTTCCACCTTGTGTTCAAGATGCAGGAGGATATTTTCAGCACCATCAAATCTAGACCCATCTGTTTTTTTCATTTTTCCACGAGGAGAGAAAGAAAACGTAGAAAATGCATCACGGATCAGTAAGCATCGATTCTCATAGCTCATCTTACTGTATGCTTCATTGTATTTGAGAAAGGATAACGATTCCTCATCGTCCATAAATCGAATCAGACTTTGCTTTGTATCACGTGGATCAAAATCAAGATCTAGCCTATTCGCTCGTGGCATCCGAAACGGAAGCGGATACATATTGCCCCATTTCAATCGTTGTTTTGCATCAGTTTCGTAACTGGGGGGTGCGCAGCGCTTCATCAAGTACGATGCAGAACTCATACGAAAGGAATAGCTTGGACTTTGGGGGCGTATATACGGCTGCGAGGGTCTCTTATGACTCGTTATCTGAGAAGGTGTATTACTAGTTCCTACCGAACGACTTGGTGGCAAAGTGGATGCCATTCCCTCTCGTCTTTTCTGAGCATTCATTCTAACAATACTTGAAATTAATTGGGCGGCCTGAACCATTTTTGTTGTACATCCCGATGTCATGAGTTGCACAGTGAAATCACGTTCTGCTTCCGACATTGAGCTCTCCAGTCCACAGAGAACCATTTCGTCAATGTATCGAATCTTTTTCTTTTGATTATCATTCGTCGAATTATCATCTTTTGTTTGATTTTGCTTAAGGTCAAGTTTTGACATGTATAATTCAATATCGTCCTCTATAATTCCAGATCGTTTCATGGTGGCTCTCAAATAAACATCCTTGGCTCGATCAATGTCAGCCAATTTTTCATCGTTGACATGATGTTTCTTTCTTAGATCTTTTGCATTTAACTCGGAATCTTTGATTAACTTTAGCCTGCGCTGTCGATCATGTTCCCTCAAGAGCAAAATATCCTCTAGATCTACCAAGAAAGCTCCACGGCAACTGGGACACTGAAGTTTGGTGAGAAATACATTCCCATCAGATGCTACCTGTAGACCCTCATGGGACACTTTCAGGAATTTTTCCGTACAAGAGTAACACATGTTGAAATGACAAACTTTTGTTTCACATTGGAGCGGATATACGGTATCTTCAGTACCCAGTGGCTCGATACAAATTGGGCACGTGTCTTGATCATGAGGATGATGATTGGAATTGGAACATGAGGAATCCACAAATAATGAAGACGAAGATGCTAAATCATCTTGTTCGCTCAAGTCAGAATGTGCATTCATTTCATTCAGATGATAAAGGTGACGGATGGATGTGATGAGTGCGCACCTTGCCTAAACTTAATATATAATTAACAATGTCTTTTTACAAGAGAGCAGTACACAGTAAAATGAATCTTTTTGGATAGAAGGGACAGGGGACATCATCTATACAGTATATAACAAAAAACATGTCTCTAACAAAACTACATAACAAAAAGGAGTTTTTCGTTTTTCGACGGTTTTATTTTTTTTTGAAAGAGGGGGCTGGGCATCAGATGCATGTGGGAGCTGTCCTCCGTCTTTCTTTGCAATAAATGTGTGCGGTGTGTTTGTGTGTACAACAGTACTTACAACACAGAGTACGCGTGTATTACGGAGTAATACAGTAGAGAGACATAGAGAAAGTACGATCGACGATCGGTGCATAAATAACGACGGACAGCTTTCCTGCGTTTACCACCGTTATCTCCATACACACAGTAAAGCGTAGAGCAATAGAGAGAAAGAGTCTCTGACTTTTATATAAAACAAAAAATAATAACAATTTCATTGATTGCGTCCCTTCGTCACGAATCAAAGAAAAAGCGTATAGACTCGAAACTATATCAACACTTTAAAGATAGAGTTATTGTAAAATATTGAGAATGTCATCCAACGGAGCTTATGCCCGTTACACAGCCAATCCAAATCCCTATGACCAATCGAGTTATGGAGGATCCGCATCCAGCGGGTACGGCGGAGGATATGGAGGGGGTTATGGATCAGGTCCTTCTCCTGGTTACGGAAGTGCTTCGTATTCTTCTGCAACGTATCGTGGTCCTGCCGCTTCAGCATCTTCATCGAATGCTTATTCTCAGGTATGTACATGAGTTATCTATGTAATTGTGTGAATCTTACTCAACTGGGTTGTATACACAGTAGCAATGATTGGTTCGAGAGATTGTGAGACACTGCTGTTTGACAAATAATGGTGATATTTGAAAAACTATTGAAATTTAATTTTGTTTGAAAAAACGTTGGTGTTTCTGTGACCTCCAGTAATGTCATGTCGTATGTCGTGCAACAATTGGAAACCATCGTCTCACGCTACATCATTTTTGGCTTTATTTCTTGCTTCTCCATCTTTGCCTGCTTGTATTATTGTCCCGTTGTCATTTCATTCAACTGCATTTCAGCCGATAAATGCGAACCCCGCTGACTCCGCGGAGGACAGAAGTAAACGAGGCAAACGAAGCATTGCTCTTCAAGCCCTCAACAAAAATGTTCTCATCTGGGCAGGATTTTTTACCGTTTCGCTATTCGTCTATTTTGTTTTGTCGGGTGGGGATTTCTCGTTCCTCATGACCTACGGTGCCATGTCCCGAATGTTTGGGTTTGGAATCCTCAACGTGAAAACTTTTAAATCCCAGCGGGCCACGGGTATATCGGCCAAAACGCTTCAGCTTTATTGCATCGTCTTTTTCTTTCGTCTTACTTCCATCATTCGGCATGAAGGATATTTGCCTTACGATAAATCAGGAGATTGGTTGTATCATTTAATTGAAATTATGGCGCTTGTCTTTACCGCGAGCGCACTCTACGGCTGCTTAGGTCCCTTCAAATCTACATACCAAGCAGACTGTGACAAGTTTGGGGAATTCAATGTGAAACCTGGCTACGGGGCTGTGTATCTTGCAGCGCCAATCCTCATTGTTGCCATTGTTCTTCATCCAAGTCTGAATGCTGATTTCTTTAGCGATGTAGCTTGGACCTACGCAATGTATTTGGAATCTGTTGCTCTCATCCCTCAATTGTACATGTTTCAAAAGCAATCCAATGGGGTTGTGGAGCTATTGACAGCACATTTTGTTGCAGCTTTAGGATTTGGGCGTATCATGGAGTTTGTGTTTTGGATTTATAGTTACCGCGAGCTTGCGACATCTTCTGGATCTACTTTGCCAGGATACCTCGCCATCATATCCCAGTTTGCTCAATTGGTATTAATGGTTGATTTTTTCTGGTATTACGTTACAGCCGTCAAGAATGCAACCCCGTTGGTTTTGCCATCGTATTCGGGTGGTAATATGGTGTGAGTGAAATTTGACACGACACTCAATTGTCAGGTCTGCAACGTGACGTGTTTTATCCCTTTGAATTTGGTAGACGCATGTTTTTCGTTTAGCCAACTCTAACCCAGATGTAGTTGAGAAATTACAATTAATAATGAGACAGTGATTGAAGCTTATTTTTTTAATTGTCTGTGTTTTTACTGTTTTAGTAAATAAGTCATGCATGTATTGGAAAAAACGAAGAAATCAGGATCAGGAAAAAACGAAAATATTTTTCTGATACTTAGAGCGGACGATTGTGTCACGATATTTTTTTTAGTTGTAGCTCATATTGTGGCACACAGGCTCTCCTTTACTCGATTTTTGGATACGATAGTGTTCTCCGCTTTGCGCTGTGTCGAAATATCGGCAGTGTGCAAAACTAGAGAGTAGGCATTTGTGAATATTTCGCTTCACTTAGACTTCTGCTGACAGTCAATCCAACCGCCAGGCTTCACCAAAGCCCAATTCTGTCCGGCAAAAGTCTTCAACTCGTTATGCTTGATATGGTCATTCATGAGTTCATGTAGCACGGGAAGGTTAAAAAAAGGCACCATGGGGTAACAGTGATGTTCGCAGTGGTAATTTGTTTCCCATAGCAACCACCTGATCCATCGGCAAGACTCTACGGTCCTTGTGTTGAGCAACTGATTAGTGGTGAAATCGCAGTCCGCATGCTCGGCATTGCGATAAAAATTGATGAAAGCATACCCGACCAAATTTGGAAATATCCACCAGAATCCCAACTTGCATAGTCCTTCCGTCGATCTTCCAAAAATTGAAAAAATGCAGGCATACGCTGCTAGTTGAAGAAGGGCATTGATCTGAAGGTCAAGCATGATATCCTTGCCAAATAAGTCTTTGCTGGTTGTCATGCTCCAGCCTTGGCCAGAATAGTCAGTAAGGATGCCCAAGGAGCAGCTAAGTAGACGGCATATGCGAGTTTTGAGATACGACGCCGTTAGGATGAAAGACCTAAAGTAGCTATACCTTGAGGAAGGAACACTCATAAACTTGGCGCTGTCTAACTCTTTTCTGCTATAAAAGCTTGTTAGTTCAGGATCTTGGTGCTTGTCGAGAGTGTGGATATGATGTTCCTTGTGCATCAAGCGTTCATGTCTCGGAACTTCAAAGAAGGCGACACCAACCAAAAATGCAAAAAAGTTGTTGATGTATTTTGTCTTGAATGCGTTCCCATGGATGAGCTACATTCATAACATGGGTTAACATCGAATTTCGTAAGAGAATAGTATGACATATTGAACACGGAGACAAACGATTCTTCTTTCCACTCACCTCATGCCCTCCTGCAAAGGCCATGCATTGCATCTGGAAACCATAGAGTGAGTACAACGGAATGAAGGCGATAACCTGTTGATAGGTTATGTTGCTTAAGTCGAAAGGATAAGAAAAAATATCCAGCTTCTTTAAAAGAAAGGCATTCAAGAGCATAAAAGAGATGTTTGAAAGCATGCGTTCAAAGCCTTTATAGTCTGACTTTTTCATGAGTTTCATCACCGCTCCATCGGGTAAGATACGGTCACGTTTTTTACGTTCGTCATGCTTCACATCACTCCAATCCTCAGACGGAGCTCCAAGGGTGTCCTTCGTGTTGCATTTGTCGAAAGAAGGGCGATGATGCACTTCTTGTGGATTGAGGGTGGCGAAGGACTTCTCGTTTTCTTGGATTTTAGTTCTATCGCTACAATTAACGAGGATGCTACTACGAGATCTAAGAGATGAAATCATGGTTATCGTTGTGCGTCTGTCCTACGATTATATAATTTAATTGGCCGATGTTCAGAATAAGGCTAAGTACTGAAATGATCCCGATGAAGCAACTCGAAATTTGACTCACCTTTTTATTAGGTTTCCATCATCAAAAAAATGTGAGCTTGAGAAAAGTATCCAACATCTGATCGCATTTCAAGTGAGAGTAATTTTCTCAGTATCCTTTTCGTTTTACAACACAGACGTGGCATACAAAATTTGACACTTCTTCAACTGAAAATGCAAATAGTTGATGGTTCTTTGCCCGCGTGAGGAACTTTTGTGATTACTGTACTTTGGTATCTTGACATCATGTTGACACTGCCAAATTTGAAAATGCAAATTTGTTGTGTAGATGGACGTTATTTCGTCAGTTTGATGCCATCTTTTAGTCTTTTCTCGTATGGACGCTGGGCGTGGGATAAGTGTCAAAATCTTCCCTTTTTTTAAATGAAGCAAAAACTTAGATGTCATAATCACGGAATCAAAAACATCAAAAGAAATGGGAGAGGTGTCATAAAATTAGATTATCACTTTCGCTCGCTTGCCTGAACGTCCATGCTTCCCCCCAAAGTTGCAACATCACTAAAAACAATCGTTCCTTCCGCCTCTGTGTTAAAAGGAGCTACGACTAGAAATCATTATAAGAAGCATAACGTTCTCACGACTGCTAGTAGCTTGTTTCCCTCCTCACAGCAACAAGAACCAAGAAGAGGAAATGATGAGAGTCATCGTCAGTTTCAGCGTGACTACTTAGCAAAGATCGCGTTGCCGTTCTCTACTCTACCCAACACAGGATATAATTTGATCGAGAACGGTCAACAAGAAATCAAAGAACATGTTTCCATTCTCAGCAGTAATCGCGATCGACCGTACTTTGATAGATCAGTACCTGATCTCCTCCAGTCGCTTTTCGTCTTCGAGTTGTGTCATTTGAAGATCCTAGTTCGCCATGGTGAAAAAATTCTATATCACGCAAGATCCATCTTGGGGAGGCGAATTACCGACTTCTTGATTCGAAATACTTTTTTCAAACAATTTTGCGGCGGTGAGTTATGCATCATGGAATGACACAAAACCTTTGCTCCTACTGCTTTGTCATTTATATGCATATGTTCCAAATGACAAAAGTAATGTGTTTGCTTGCTATGTCTGCACTTGTACTGTGGTCGGCTTACTAATAATAGGGTATCATCTCTCATCTCACACTCTCATTTTTCCTGCGCCTGAACTTCAAATACTAGGAGAGAATCACATAGAAGTATCCGGTAAAGTTACAGCGTTGAATAATGTTGGTGTTGGCGTTATTCTTGACTATGCAGTTGAGGATGACAATACTTCTATAGATCATCATGGGGACCCAGAACAATATGATAAACGTCTCTCTAAGTTTCTTCAGTGCATTGAATTATCTCGCGATTCTCCCAACTATCGAAAATTTGTCGCAGTGAAGTTGACTAGTCTTGGTAGTAGCAGTCTTCTCCAGTGCATGTCAAGTTTTGCCAACGATGCTCAAAGGGTTTTCGTCTCTCTTGATAAAGAATGCAAAGGATACTTGACCAGAGACGAATTTTCTCAAGCGTGCCAAGATATCTCGATTCCCTCTGTGGACATCTTGAAGGTCATCCAAGCACTTGATCCCCATGACATGAATGCAATTGATCATATTGATTTTTGCAGTGCAGCCTTTGGTATTTCATCTTCTTGGGCAAGTACAGGAGGAGACAATAGCATTATAGACATGTTTTCATCCTCTAATTCATTGAAACTATCTTTTGAAGAACTAAGACAAATTAAGAATATGCATCAACGTCTTCAGATACTTGCAGAGCAAGCCATGGCATCAGGTGTATGTCTTCTTATTGATGCTGAACAAAGTTGGTATCAGCCAGCAATAGATATAATTACCATCCAACTGCAACAGAGATATAACAGGTTTAATAATGCAAACTATCCCATAGTATTCAACACTTATCAGTGCTATCTACTCGATGCATCAGAGAGGGTTAAGATGCACTTCAGACGTTCACAGCGCCAAGAATATTATTTTGGGAGTAAAGTTGTTCGTGGAGCATACATGCAAGGGGAAAATAAAAGAGCAGAGAAATATATGTATCCTTCCCCTATTCATTGCTCAATTGAAGATACTCACAAGTGCTACAATGAGGTTCTTGATTATCTAATGCAATGCATGAATAGCAACAGTATGGAAGAGGCAACATTAGAAGTTATGTGTGCAACCCATAATCACGAGAGTATTGAATATGTGATTGGTATGATGGATAAACTTGGTCTTTCCAAATCAAACCAAGATAAGATTTATTTTGCTCAATTGTATGGAATGTCAGATGATTTAACTATCCCTCTGGGTAAGATGGGTTACTGCGTCTATAAATACTTACCATATGGTGAGATACAAGAAGTCATTCCTTACATGCTTAGACGTGCCCAGGAGAATGGTGATATGCTTAGAAAATCAAACAATGAGAAGCGACTAATCATGAATGAATTGAAAGCAAGATGCAAGATTATGTGATGCCCAAAGTGGCTCTATCCGATAAGGACTTAAGTCTAAAAATGTTTATGGCATTTTACGTCATTGGTATCCTAATTCTATTCCCTGCATTCATGACAATGGTCCTGAATTCACTGCCCAAGAGTTCCAAGACATTCTTCATTATCCTGGTCGCTGGTCGTAGCTATGAAGGACATTGATAATTTCATCTATACTACCCTACCCTTGCCTGTTCCCAGAACAAAGGAATCGATGCCAGAGAAATGCACTCCATTACTAATAAGGAATCCCCTGGTGCTTTCATTTTCCAACAAAGAGATAAACTCCGCCCTATTCAGTCATTTGCAAATTAAGAACTTTCTCAACAAGTCAGACATGGTGAAGTATACCAGTCCATTTTCCATCACCTGTGCTGTTCATAACAATGGAACTGTTGCTACCATTTTCCGATGCAATACCTTCCAGAGAATTACCATCAGACAAATCAAACTCTATTCTCATCCAGACTAATGAGGAGAAGGAGTGCTGTACCCAGATCTATAATACAAAAATCTAAATGCCTCCAAAAGAAATACTGTTCCAACATTTTATTCCCTTTCGCTCCTAGGAAAAAGTTATTTCTCTCCTCTAGATACATTGTTTGTTGGTGCTTGTCAGCCACTCAAGATTTTACCTTTCTCAACATTGTTGATAGTTGAATTATTATTCCATTGTTCCGATACTCAATCTTTGCATGAGATCTTTCTGCGGGCTAATCATAAAACATATAAAATTTCAGTTTAGTTACATGGTACAGTAGGAAGTTATCACCCCCCTTGAACCTGGGCTATTGCAACCCCCCGGGTCCATCCAAAATCCCCCCTCGTCGAAGGGAAGGGGCACCACAAAAAAATGTGTCTGACGCACCGACTTTCCTGAGAGAGACCAAATAACGAAAATCTTTTTGTTCTTCGATCGAATATCGAATCCATTTGCTGCACACACGGTCTCTACCTCTACTAATCTCAAACTCGTCCCATCAAAAAGAGAATAGAGAAAGAGAGGTAGAAACGTATATTGCACTCTCTTATTTACTTCCCCTTTTGCGTCTAAAACCATACACAGAAACAAACAAAATGAGCCGTTTTAAAGTTGCATTAGCCATTCTTACATCCAATGCGTCCCTGAGCGACGCTTTTACGTTTGTTGGGAAATCAACGAACCCCTCTTCTTGTTCCACCACCACCACCACCTCCTCCTCCTCAAGGTCTTTTGTTCCATCTGCTGTAGGATCGTACCTTGACTCTCTCTCCGATCAACCAAAAGATGGACTTGAATCTCAAGAAAATATGGATGTTCCGCAACCAGATGCATCTTTGGAATCAAAAGGAAGCGTTGACATGTCGGCAACAAGAGAAAATATAGACGATGAAACTACTCCAGTCATGAATTCGAACGATGTCAAAGAGAGCCCGGATGTTTCTTCCGTACAAAGTAGCAGTGATAATCAAGTACAAGAAAAGGAACGGTCACCCGATGAAATCATCAGCTTAACCATCGCAGCCGCTGCTAAATCAACGCTTGGGACCAACACGAGCCGGAACTATGTGACTACGCGACAAACATTGCGCGACAGCAAAAACAAAAATGAAAAGAGACTAAGTAGATCAGTATATGAACAAGAGAAATCTGCGGAAAAGATTGCCTCTATCAGGGCAAGAATGGAAGAACAGATTAGAAATGCAGAGAAAGAGCTTGAAGAAAAGCTAAGTGAAATACAGAAGAATTTTGATGATGAGGTGAGTGAATTCAATCGGCACAAGATTTGTATCTTAGAATAATTGGTTAAGCAGATTTAGATCTTAGATCCTTCTGACAGTACCTTTATACATCCAATTCTATTCTAGATGATTCGTATCAGGAGTCTGCTAGCATCTCAAGTCAAGATTGAGAAAAATAGAGAGGAGAGAATCGCTCCTCTCATGGCAGATCTTGAAGAAGCCATTTCACAGAAGAAGGCATTGATTGAGATGGAGGATAAGATAACCACTGACATGATTGAAGTTCGATCAAAACTCAAAGCGGGGAATATATCAAGCCAATTGGATGGATTGATAGATCAAAAGAGACAAGTTGCAGCGTTCGAACAGGCTCAGTTGGATGATTTGATGGGGTTCTTGACGTCAGCCCAAACCATCCTTCAGGATACGAAAGATCGGCGTACCACAATCGAGGCTGTATTGGACAATGTACGTGACGTGGATGTTAAAAAAAGCGGTGACGCTGGCTATGATTTATCAGAACTGGAAAAGCTGGAAGAAATATGGGAGAAGGCTGCAAAGAATGCAGAAGCGGAGAACATCAAAATACTGAAGCTGAAGAATAAGTTTGACGATGAATTGTTGAATAAAGTATTACTCCTTGGAGATGAAGTCCCCGAGTATCTTCAGGCAGCGGCAAGTAGACTTGCAATCAGAAAAGAAGCAGCAGCACAAGTTGCAAAGCAGCGTGAATTAGCCAATCAAGCTACTTCGAGTAGTATCAAATCGTCCCCGTCTATTGAAAGTTCAAAAGATAATTTTGAATCCAAGGATGACTACGAACTTTTAGGGATTGTTGCGAAGAGTTTGAGCAGTGCTGCTATTGATTCAGCAAAAGCAGGGGTGTTCGGAATCAGGGCAGTCCTTGATACGGTCAAGGAAAGAGAAGCCACTCAGAAAATGCCAACCGAAAAGGATGTAGAGCAAGATAGTATGAAAGCTCTCGGTGAAGAAGGGAAAACAATTGTTAGCAGCGTGAGCAAGTCAGAATCTGCCACACAGGCAAATAATGCTTTGAAAGAGACTGGCACTGACCTTGGGTTTGCTATCAAAGCGATATCCGCCTTGGGGAAGAAAGCAGCAGAAAGACTTAAGGAACAAGAGAAAAAGTAATTGCTTCTTACGTCATCACCGTTCACCGCCATTCTGACTACAGTGCAG
Organism: Chaetoceros muelleri; assembly: GCA_019693545.1. Taxonomy (NCBI): domain Eukaryota; phylum Bacillariophyta; class Thalassiosirophyceae; order Chaetocerotales; family Chaetocerotaceae; genus Chaetoceros; species Chaetoceros muelleri. The sequence continues at coordinate 18,604 of JAAMXU010005667.1, read as the reverse complement.
CGAAGTTCATTCAAAAAATTAATTGATAAAATGTAATGAATGTCGAATGAACTACCGTTAGGTGTTTATCTTATTCATTTACGCACCAACATGTTAAGGTCGCGTTGTGCTTCATTAATAAAAGCAATAGCATCATTTTTTGTCAACTTTGTTACTTTCATACTAGCTACTGCATCAAAACTTTTTATATTTCCAATCCGACTTGCTATCCATTGTTTGTCTAGACCTTTCTGTATGCATGGGCATAATTTTGGCATTAAATTACCATCGGCATCTGTTAAATGTTCTGATGCCTTGCATTCTTCATCATCCATGCACAGATCCGTAGAATATTCATCCAGGATTGAAAATGCGTTTTTATGGAAAGGGTTCTTCAAGTACAGTCTATACCACCTTTTAACGCGTTCCTGCTCCAGAATTTCCACTTTTGCGTAGCTCTCCATCAAATCCCAGCTCAAATCTTGTGACCCTCGTCGGATAGATTGAATCGCTTTGCAATCCACACTCAATGCTTCTGCCCTGAGATCCAAATAAATATTCGTTTTCAAATCAAAGAATGATACCAAGCCATAATGATCACATTTTGACACGATATGACGAACAGGAATGAGTTCAATGCAGCTCCGTAGCATGAGCTGTCCATACTGCCATCCACTCAAGCCTTTACCCTTTTTCTTCAATGCCACTACTACTGCTGATGATACAGCAGTAGAGTGTTCTTCTAAAATCAGCCAATGCAAAAGAGTCTTCTTTCTGCCATCGATTCCTGCTGGAAATCTAACTAAAAACTCTGTGCATCCAATGTCTCCTTTGCCGTAAAAATACTGATTGGAATCTTGGTGCGATATTCCAGGTTCCAAAGCAGATCTCCAATTAATGATTCTCCCAGTATGGTATTGATTATCACTGGAACAATAAATTTTACAAATCTTCCCAATCAGAAAATCGCGATCAAGAGGCGTATTTATTTTTTCCTTCTTGGTCTCATGCTGCTCCCGCTTGTTCCCAATGTCCTTTGACTTCCACAGAGAATCATCCATGACAGCCTGGTATAATTCCTCCATGCGACTGATTTCACTAAACGGAGGTTCACCGGAAGCCTCAACTTTTCGACGCTTCTTTTTGACACCCTCATCTTCACCTGCAACACTCTTATGATGACCACCAGGGCTTTGACCTATGAAATGCTTCCCAATCAAATCCTCGACGAATTCTTTACTAGTCTTAAACTCTGATTTCTGATCCGAAACCTTATCAAAATATTCCCTCAAGTACCTCGTTGTTCCTTCAGGATCGCAATCCATGCAATAGAAATCTCCTTCTGGAACCTCGTAAAGTAGCGGGTCCGTACAACCGAGATGGTATTCTCTGCAGCACCCCTTTCCGTCACAGAGGATAATGGCCTCATCAGCTGCTTCTTCATTTCTTGATCCTTGACATCCCGAACAAATCCCTTTTATTATCCGTCTTTTGACAATTTTGTTGTATAGTTTCGGGGATGGAGCCATGTATAGTAAGTATATTGAAAATTAAGAGAGAAAAGGACAAGAATGATCAAAATTGTGGTTATTACTTTTTTTGTGTTAACCTCAGGACTATAAGTGTTTTAATTCGTGTGTTCAGTGGCACCTCCCTCTTCTCACGGGGGAAAGAAGCGTGAACCAGTGACAGCACTACACTGGTCTACCTACAGTACTCTATTGTAGAGACATGAGCAAGAGAGATACAGTATGTTTTGTGTTTTGTCTTCTACTGTCACAAAACACGAAATACTACTTACTACTGTACGTATTTATGATTGATGATTAGCAAATTATTTGCAATGGAAAGACAGATGCAATTCACCATTACTGTTTTTTGCCTGGCATGGCATTTATTAGCTGCCTTTGCAGGATGTTTAACGTTGCCCCATGGCGATGTTTCCAGCCTGAAGACTACTAGCATAGCTCCCACGAAGAGTACACCAAGATTCATGGCACCTGAACCGGCTCACATTACGGAGGATATTTCGATGCGATTTTCCAGTGTAGGAAGATTATTTCATCCACAACAACAGGTGGGAGAAGATCAAACGACGAGTGAAGGAACAACGACCTGTTCGACCAATAGTGATCAGCACATGAATATCGTTCATAAATTATCAAAGTCGACTGTGGCTATTTTTGGTATTGGAGGAGTCGGCTCGTGGGCTGCTGAAGCAATATGTCGCAGTGGAGTTGGGAACATTATTCTCGTAGACCTTGACGATATATGTACCTCTAATATTAACAGGCAGCTGCATGCCCTTTCCTCCACTGTGGGAGATATGAAGATTGATCAAATGGAAAAACGTTTACTAGACATCAATCCTCACTGCAATGTTACACTGATACATGATTTTGTGGGACAAAAAAATGCTGATGACATTGTTCAGTCTCTGAAAACCAATGTAGATGTCATACTGGATGCTATAGATGGTACAGATGAAAAGGCAGCACTTATTGCTGCAGCCTGCCGGAATCATGTGACCATTGTTACTTGTGGAGGAGCTGCAGGGCGTTTGGATCCAACTCGAATTGTATGTGATGACCTTAGCAGATCCAATCAATGTCGCTTACTTTTTTGGGTGAAGAAACAGCTAAGGGACAAGTACAAACTATTTTCCAAGGGTTCTGCCCACAAGAATAGTCGAATTCGACCATGGAGAATTTGGGCAGTGTATTCTGAAGAAGTGATCATCCAAAAACAACAGCAACAAGACAAAGGTAGTACTGCAGGTCTTTCGTCTTTGAGAACTTGTGATGGACCCTTGGGTACAGCATGTTTTGTTACGGGTACATATGGGTTTGTGGCTGCAAGTAAAGTCGTTACGATGCTGGCCAAGGATGAATTAATTAAACCTAAGATTCTCAAATCGGCTCTATTCCTGAAACCGTTTCAGGAAACACATTAATTCTATGCATATGTGATAACATATGAAATGAAATCGCAGACTATCAATGGAATGTTAGTAATTCAAAGGAGTGGATAAACATCACGCCATGGCAGTGCTACTAATGTGTGGAGTTGTGTCGGCTGTGTCGGGGTGCTATAACCATGGCGATGCCTAGTGTCGTGAAAGACCTGCACTTCTTTTTATCTTTTTTTTTTATTTTTTTGACACTTGGTGGGATCATTTTACTGAGTTCATATGTCAGTTCAACACCACAGGAAGTCTACTGTTTTACACCAGCCATAGTAGTGGGATATGTGTCGATTCAGGATTTTCAACTTTGTTTGTCAGGGATGAATTTTATAAACAAGTATCGATTGCTTTGGATAGAGAATGATTTCTTTCTTGAGAAGTTAGTCCGGATGATTTCTTTTTTGTTCCTTTCCCTTTGTTCAAACAAAAAAAAAGAAACTTGAAGCGTATTTGTTATGAGTTGGATTTCAAGAATTATGTTTTTTCATCGTTTTGCAACTAGGTTACCTGTTCAATAAAAGACATCGTCAATGAAATGATTTTGATCAGTCCAAACCATAGTTACAAGGTCAGGATGTCCCCTATTCATGTCTCTATTTGTATTATATTTTCGTATAGTCTTGGACTTTTTGATTAAAAAAAATGGCAATGTCATGACGTTTTCTGGATCGAAATACGTTGTGAAGAGTATCGATTACCGTTTGACTTGCCGTTATAATGATAAATGTTCGATTGATGTTTGAGCTCTGTAGACATCAGTCATCACTCGCCGCCTTTAGTTGTGGTCAGGGATCAGGTAACAGGTAACATCATACAGTCACTCATTCACATTCAACTTTCGCTATAAGACGTTCTTGCTTTTACATTCATTTGACAAATAAACGTTCGTTAGACTAGACAGACATTATTCGCAATTATTTCAACAAACCTCTGCCATTGCCATGAGTTCTCATATGAGTGTTGCCATTCGATCCGCAACTGGTAAGTAAGTGAGTCGGTGGAAGGTTGTCAGTCAAGACAAGAAGCAGTCAGTGTAACTAGGCTAGCCTAGTGAGAGGCTAACTTTAGAGCTTGACCGATTTCTTTCTGCTACTTTCAAAATCCATAAATTCTCTCAATTAATCAATCAGTCAATTTCCTCTTCGCATAATGAACTAATCTTGCACTCTTAAAACAGAAAGCGAAACCTTTGATCTCGCAGGAAATTCTGCATCGACCATTGAAACGACCATTCGATCGGCCTTGTCAGAACCCTTGGAACTACAGGATATGATAAGAATCACCTTCGTCACGGGAGCAGGCAAACTTGCGAGACAACGATACGACGAAGAAGCTGCAAGAATTTTAACCTCGACTCTCCGAGATTTGGGATATGCGGAGGACCGAGGAGCGAGTTGTGTGAAAGAATGTGCGGGATCGTTTAAGCTGCAACATGATACTGGTAAAAACCTCAAGACCGTGGTAGTATTTCCTTTTATCAAAGGTTCTCTGGAAGAGGACATGGGTGATTTGACTTTGAAAGAGAAAAAAGGTCCTTCGATTCTAAAAGAAGGAAGTCCACAGGCGTTATTGGCCATGTCATCCATGAATACCTTTGAAAGGATGATATCCGTCAAGTGTCCCAGTTGGAGTCAAAAGAAAGCCTGTTTGGGTGTCATGGAAGAGATTAAGGGAATCGTACAGTCTCTTGATGAAAAGGTATTAAAAGGATCACCTCTCACAGATTCTGAACAAGAGTTTTATGATGCTTGCGATTTAACATCTCTGGAGAAGAAAGAAACTTTCATTAAAAATGCCATGCACAAACACGTAGAGGACGGACAGATCACATCCTTGGAAAAGAAGCGACTGTTGGATCAAGTGAAGGACAAACTGCAGAGTCTTCATGAAGAAATCAAGGATGCAACAGAAAATAGCAAACCAAAGAAACTTCAAAAACTACAAGCTCAATTGCAAAAAATCACAGAAAGGCAAACTACTCTCATTAACATCCATCAACCCTGTCCACCTTATCCCCTCAAACACCAACCTGAAATTGAGAAACTTCGAAAGGAATTGCATCCATTATTACAATTGGAAAAGGAAACAAAGGGAAGGTTGTTATCCATCAACGAGACTGCTGCCATGACTAGGAAGCATGAGATTGAAGAAGAGATCATACAGTTGGAGGTAAGACATAATATAGTATCAAGTATCATGGCCAAATGCTTGTTTGGGTGTTGTATATATGCACTCTCAACATTTTTTGCATAAATATATATGTTTATATATATACATCTACCAAATAGAATGATAGTCGAGGATGGTTCGAAGGAGACGAAGAATTTCAGCATCGAGTAGAAGTCAGTCGATTACAGGCCAAGTCCAAAGCAAATGCTGCAGTCAAGAAGAAGCCGGTTGTCCGGGCAGGAAGAGGAGGAGCAATTGGTGGCGGAAAGAAATCAATCACAAACTGGGTTGTGCCAGGTGCTGCAAATCGCAATGTTAGGGGTGGAGGAGCAGGAGCAAAGAAATCATCATCATCGACATCCAAAACAAGTGCATTTGCTGCAATGATGATGGATTCTGATAGTGACAGTGATTGAATCCATGGTTGAAATAAAAAGAAATTGGAATACATTACAGAGTAGTACAAAATTAGGAACAAAAGTTCTCTAAAATTAAAAAAGTGAGCTATTGATGATCGCGCATCTTCTCAATACCAGTACTGGTATCGACACGAAATGGGGGCAATGAGAAACTGTTCTTTTCTACGAACGTACTACACCTGCGCACTGCGCACTGTACCGTGGTGCTGCGTATTGTGTATTGTGTGTGTATGTGTCACATGAGTTAAAAATGTCATCCTGCGCATCACGCATCACATGTGAAAATGAATGATGAATGTGTTCTTTGTTCTTTCTTTCATCATTCCATCAACCAAACACAACCACCACCACTAATAAATAATGCACATGACTACCAACATCTTGCCATACATTGTTTTGGCTGTTCTAGTAGTATTGCAGCTAGTTCATCCGAGCACCTGTCATGAGCAGGATGAACGTGCGACAGCAGCCGAAACAGTCCAACCAGAAGAAGACAGAACTCCAAATTCGGCCCTTCTTGTAGAGGAGGGGTCGTCTTCAAACCATCCACATCTCGCATTATTGGATGATACTCACGACGAGACTAGAAAAGGCCTTCTCCGTCAGAGATCTTCTTCTGACTCGTCAAAAACTCCCAACGCTCAGTGGTGGCCCTGGGACAACAACAACGGCAACGATACTAGTAGTGACTCGCCAGAAGTATTGGACCATCGATGCAGTTCTCATACAAACTGTACTTCCTGTACGGAATCTTCCTTTGCTTGCCATTGGTGTTCCAGGGACAATCAATGTCATGCCAAAGGAAGTTGGTACGGGTGTGCCTACGGGGACACTTGCTCCGACAATTCGACGACTCCCGATAAGGCGGATACATCCTGTCATTCGCATAAGAACTGCGCGGAGTGTACACTTTCTTCCTCTCTCTGTCACTTTTGTGCCTTTGATAATCAGTGTCATGCAATTGGTAGTGTATATGGATGTTCGTATGGTGTCAATTGTTATTCGAATGATCGATGTGAGAGGAAAACGCCCGAGCCCATTGTAACTGGATTATTGGAGGATGTGGGTGTGATACCCCTGGTGTTGATTCTATCTGCGGCGATGGGGGTCCTTTGCTGTTCTTCTATTTTATATGCGGGTGCCAATGCTCTTCAGGGAGCCTACGATGATCTAGTGAGGGAACGTGTGCCACCCTCGGAAGCGTTTGTGAATCATGGGACTTTGTTTCAGCAGTTGGAATGTGATCCAATCTTGGAAGATAGTCATGTAGGAAATGATGATAATGATGAGGACGATAAGGATAGTGCCAGTATCTGTGAACGTGACAAGGAAATATCTTGTCTTGATATTACTAATCGATCCATTGTTCTAGACGATGATGTGGATGGTGATTGTGAAGGAAATCATGGTGAGAAACAGAAACGTCGGGTACCAATTACTCAGGATGTTGAAGATTCCAGTAGAATGAGACATGATGATAATGAGGAAGAGGAGGAGGAGGAAATCGAGCATGAACACGGTGATCCACTGAGGCAGCGCTTGTTACCAGTATCAGCTCATCCAGATCCTACTAGACTTCCCACAAGATACAACAGTGGCACTGGTAGTCGACATATAAAGTGTATGATGCGAACGTGTGGTGCATGGTATGCCTTTACAGTATTTGGTGCACTATTCTTTGTTGCATCCTCGATTCTTTTGTTCCCCAAAGTTCCAGAGGTCAATGTGTGCTCTGATGAACTTGCCTGGAAGAGCATCATTGATGGACTGACTTCTTTGAAGGTGCAAGCATCGTTTGAAATTTTAACATCTGTGAAGAATAAGAACCGATTGGATATGGCTTTAGAGGGTGTGGCGGGGAAGTTCAAACATGATGGTCAGGAAGTTGGAACGTTTGAGATCAAACCTACGACGATTGCTGCTTCCGCCATTTCTGATGTCCTCGTAACTTGTACAGTTGTCCCAGATCGATGGGAGGCATTGGGTCTCGTGGCAGACTACTACAAGGGGACTCTTCAGTTTCTAGTGGATATTTCTGGATCCGTCCGAATCAAAGGAATTGGGTTTTCCATACCCGTCAAGATGACAGATATTCTCATAAAGGCGAATAAAAATGTTAGCAAGGAAGATCGGCATCTCTGCGCTTGTCCACAATGGAAGGATTTGCATCCTACACCATCTCCTGTCATGTCCTTTGAGGAGGCCATTGTCGATCCTGTAACAATATCACGTTTGAACGAAACGCAGCGGTTGGAGTTTGAGTCTTTGATGGAGAGAGAAGAAGTGCAATAGATGCATGCAAAAACTGTTGAATCAATATTATATTACGTATATATATTCATGTGTAGAATTATGTCACTAAAAATTACAAAATAGGTCCCATATTATTCATTGACATGGTCAATCCCTCTGACACTTACTTCAAACAAGGCCTGATCTTCTCCTACAAGGTTACTCTTGACAATGGTTGCCGTTCTAATGCCATGGCTATTCCCTAATGATGAACGTAGATCCCTCCCGAGTGCAATTCTCGTAGAAACACAATGATACCACGATGTCCCGAGTGCCGCTTTGACGCAAGAACCATCATTGCCAAATGTCTTATCTACGTCTCCATGATTAGCCGCATCAATTTGATTGATTACAACAATCGCAACTTGCATTTCATCAGCAACGCGTTTGAGAGTCTGTGCCAGTTGAAAAATTGCAGCAGCTCTCTCCATTGCACTTCCTCCACCAAAGTCTTTGCGTGTTGGGGCGGCTATGCTGTCCAGAATGATCAATTTCACTGGCATTTGTTGGGTTTCTTGTCCATTGGCAGTGTGTGTTATTGTAGAAGCATCACTTCGAACGACGATTTCTTCGTCAAGCCGTGATACGACTGCCAATAGCTCTTCCGTCGAAGCTGGCGTATGAACAGTGATGTTGTTCATCACCTGCAGAGGACTCTTGTACTCATGATTCGAGCCATCCATATACAACTGATCGGACCCCCCATCATCATTATTCACTATACCACTATAATCAAACCCATCCTGCCCATACTTCCAACGAGTATCGGAAGTCACACTACTCGGTTGACCATGGCTGGATTTTGCTCTTTCGCGTGCTATTTCATAAAGACGTTGCAGACTCAGTTTCCTTTCCGTGTCTACATAAATACTTCCATAACCCAGTCTCGCTGCAACGACACACAACTGCATGACCATTTGCGTCTTGCCTATACCCGCTTGTCCTACAATCTCCGTCAACATTCCTATGCGAACCCCCCCACGAAGGCATCGGTCGATTCCATTGACATCTAGTGGGATATATTGATTTTTCAGTTGCGAATATAGAACTTGTGCCGTCTTGGGTTTCGGTGTACAAATTTGACTGATCCTTGTCATCAATTCATGGCATTCATCTGCCAGTTTTAAAGAACATGTCCATTTAAAAAATGATGAATGAGATTGGTACAATTTTAATAAGCGTTGTTGTAAACCGTCTTTGCACTAAGATGATGACGATGACGATCGAATCGATCGATCGACACGACGGAAAAAGCATGACATTTGCCATTCAACGTTCTTACCAATTGTTAATAACGGGTCGAGGGCACGAAGCAAAGCAGTGGGCGCCAGTCTCAATAGCTGACCAACAGTTGCAATGCCCTGGTCGGTTGCCAAATACATGCTTCGGCCGGCCTCCAGCAATTTCCTACATATCGCGTCGCGTAAGACAGATGGGGAATACGGATCGTCATCTTGATGCACTATTAAATCTGCGAACACGTGCAGAGGGATACGAGCGATAGAACGATGGCTAGCCATCTTGCTCGTGTTTTATTTATCAATATGGACCATGGACCATGAACGTCCAAAAGAGGGTGTGTGCGTGTTTCACAGCCGGGCCGCTGGCTGGGAGGATGGGAGGAACACCGGGGGGCGGCAGGGACGAGGTCAGTAGTAGTTTTTTCTGTTTTCTTTTTATTCACAAGACGAGAACGGTCAAAACAAGACACAACAAATACAATAATCCAATCCCTAATTGTTACTTGAATTTATTAATACATAGTTGAAGAGATACATTGCTGTGCGCATCGTTAATCATCTGCTTTCTGCTACGCCATTTTCCCTGCTGCGTCGCAGAACCTTTGCTCAGCATGATCTCCTTGCTCACTCTTTTCGCGCAATCAACAAACAATGATTTGGTTGCTTCCAGAAAATAACTACTAATCCTCTCCGCAAAAAAAATGTTTTCGCTGTATTTTGTCATTGTTCGTCCCGTTCTAAAAGGTTAGAAGTGGCGGTGGTAGTAATCGGCACCTCGTCTTCGTCTTTTCGCCGTTAAAGATGACGCGTAATCGCTGTACTGCAGTAATTCTTCCATTTCTTGTTCTGAAGATGATGACAAGCAGAATAATCCATCGTACATTGAAGATTCTGGACGCTCAAAACATACAGAAATGCCGCATTGCTGCTCTTTTTTGCTCCTGCTATCGCTATTATTTTTGAAATAGGATGAATTGTGGAATCTCATCTGGTGGTCTTCTAGGCTCCTTCCCATTTGCGGCGGCCTCCAAGAATAAACATTATCATCACCCATCATACCATCAGCATCAGCAGCACAAAAAGTATTCCCCATTAGTGCTAATGCATCGCCATCGTTCCGCCCTCGCTGCTGTTGCTGCTCTTTTGTGTGTTCGTCATCATCGTGGTATTGATGCGAGGAGGAATAATCACTTCTTCTTTCTTGTTGCGATGACCATACTACACGACGATTCTTCTTGTTTCTGGGGACAACAATGTCATTCAAAAATCCTGAATCGCTGCTGTTGTTGTTATGGTTGTGTTGATTATGGTAATAATAAGAACTAGAAAATGACGATGAGAGCTCTCCCCTTTCTCTTCTTGATTGCACACTACTTGTATTTGTGGATAAATACAGAGATGAATCATCGCCGTCATGATGGCAAGTATCACTTGATGATGTTGTAGAAAGATTGCAATATTTCAACCGCCAATCATCTTGTTGTTGCTGTTGTTGTCGGTGGTGATCATGTTCTTGGTAGATATCATCGTAATATGCTTCCGTCCGCTTGTTCTTTTGCTGCTTCTGGATATCATGATCATGATAGTCCTCATCATCATGTGCCGGATCTGGTGGTGCAGTCCAAGGGAAATAGGCCGTTGTAGGAATGGTAGCATTTTGTGTGTTAGCTTCGTAGCAATGTTGCACTTTGTGATTACTAGCATGACGGCGAGTAGTAGCTCTCATGCTGTACGTGTCTTTCACATCAATGCTGCTATGACGATTACCATGGTTCTTCTCGATCACATTATTGTTCGGTACAATCACATAGCGAGGAGTGATTCTTCTTTTTGGATTACTCGCACCACCTGTGATGATCCATCTTCTTTTGTCATCGTCAATGTCAATGAGTAAGCAATCTTTTGCTGGTCGCATCATAAAGAATTCGTGTTGTTGTTCACCAGGAGCTGAGTTTGTTGCACAATCGTCTTTACGATGATTGATTTCTGACTTTAAAGAAGAGTGCTTGATAGGAGCTGATGCACAATGTTTGGGGGATCTGATCATGTTGTTACTGTTAGTTTTACTTGCAGAAGTACTCATCATCCTGTGATCATGACTTCTTTCATGATTATGATCATGATCATGTTCTTGCAACGGATATCATAAATGATTGACAAGTGGACGTGAAGGAAGATGAGGACGCGCGAGAGACAACAATGATCGATGGCATGAAGAATATGTCTCGTGGTCATTTTCAAACGATGGAGGGGGTCCTGAAAGTATAGATCGATGGAGAGAACTCAAGTGATCTCCATTATTATGAGCAAGAAGTCGTGGTGAAGACCCGTCCCACTGTAGTGCTCTTGCAGCACAAATTCTTGTTGCACCACCATTTGCAGCAGTAGTTGTAGCGACCATTACCCCCCTCCTCCCTGCAATTATCGGTGGCGAATATGAACAAGAAGTTGAGGATGAGTGAAAAGAACTTAGTGAAGGGATACAACAACAAGAAGAAGAATCAGCAGTAGCTGCTCCCTGCATTGTGGTCGATGACATCGTTATTGCTGTTGCTGGAAGTGGATGACAATCACCAGAAGAAATATTCGCAGATTGGTTATCAATTCTTGTCATTTGTGTCCTGTGATGATTCGGATCTATGCATGTAGTTTGATAATTGCCCTTGGTATACTCCTCTTCACCATGATGGTTAAAAGAAGTATTATAACAAGCGTTTCCTGGGGCGGCAACAGCACCACCATCATAATAGGAAGATCCCCTGTGGCGCCGCCTACTACTATGCTGCTTTTCATCCTGGTTACAACAAGGGGGGAGAGCAGAAGTTTTCCTTGTTGTGGAGGAAGAACTAGTGACCAAATAATTTTCGTTACTTTTGTATTCTTTGTCATCATGGTCTTCTTCTTGTTGTGGGGATTGCAATCCTAAGAGGAAATCTTGTATTAGTTCTTGTTCTTCTTGGATGATTCTTTGTCGCTGCTGCTGTGGTGGTGTGGTGCCTACTTCTTTTCCCTCTGAGAATCTTTCTTCTTGCGGGAGGATATTAATAGGCGATAATCTGTTCAATAATAATTCATGCTCATTCTTGTCAACAATACCTTGTTGTTGTTCTTTCCAAGAATGCTGATGGTATTCATTTCGAGACAAATAACTTTCTTGCGATTCCGGTACTAGTGGTGGTGGCAGTGACAAAGAAGGAGTACTAACAGCAGGACCACCACGAGGAGCAGCAGGACGAGTGCTGCTTCTTGGAGCATCACTAGTATTACTAGTACTATTCGTCATATTAACATCGCCAGCAATACTTCGTGGAAGAAAGAATACAGGTCTGTTCCTTATACTAGACTTCCTGAGTTGCTGCTGGTCAAAGAAGTTTTCACTCCTCGTCGTCGTATCTTGTTGCTCGACACCAGCAGTACAAGTTATGCTGCTGCAGCTACTAGTACCCCCCTCACTGTTGCTGTTACTATTTTTCTGCTGCTGCTTGTAGTAGAAGTAGTAGTGGTAGCTTTCGAAATTTTGTAAAGCTTGCCGACTTTGATCACTGTTTTGGATAAGTTCAGTTAGGCGGTTACAATGATGATGTTGTTCCATTGTTGGGTAGTAATCAGCATTTCTTCTTGTTGCGGTCGTGCCGGTGGTGTACATGATAATACAATTTCTTCGGATAATTTTAATCGGGATGTATGCATGCATGTACTCACCACCACCAACCAGCGATATTCCTCCTCGCCATTACTATTTTTATTTGTTTACCTTTATCCCATGTCCAGTATCTGTTCTTTTGCGATGCATTTCTACCATCCCTGGCGAGAGAGGTTCTGTTCAATTGTTGTCGCATGAAAAGTCTTCGGACAGAATTTCTTCCTTGTCCTGGGAAATGACACAAGATGCTGACTACGGTATGGAGGATGGAGGATGTTTCAATTTGCCCCAACAAGAACGTACCCCACACGTACAAATTGTTTCGTCTCTATGTAGAGTTTTCATGTACTGTAATCGTAGGTGAACTAGTAAGCCAGTGGTGGGGGGGTATGGATTGAGGGAGAGAATGGATACTATTATTATCCATAGAGCGCGGACTCCCGAGATCAATTCGCGGGTCGACGGAAAATTTTGAAAAATGAAAAACAAATCAATTCTCCTTTCTCTTCTGCTCACTTGTTCAGCAATAGACCTATCTAATTAAGCTCAAAAATTTAGACTTTTCTCATCATTTCAATCTAGTAACAATTATCACAAACCTTTCCACCTGGAAAATCTTCATCTCTAACCACCATTCCGGAGAGAGGTTGAACAGCAACAACATAGATTTAGTTTCCGCAGCATTCTCCACAATGAATTGCCTCACCAGGGCCAAGGCTTTGAAATACTTGATTGATAAAAAATAGTAAAAGTATCAAAGTAAAGATATAGTATTATATTATTTAAAACTACTCCAATAGTAGTGTCACGCTGTCGGCGTGAGACGTGTGCAGTCTTGAGCCGATCAATGATCTTCCAACGGTTAAATAGCTTAGTAATGATATCATATCTGTCATCATACCAGATTCTATGTACATGATACATGGCACTTGCCCCCTGGATGGAACACGTCCAAAAAGGTAGACTAAATTTAGAATGTGAAGGAAAAATCAAAGAAAAACCTTCAATGAGTGAGGAAAGAAACATGAAAGAAAACCTCACTCAGAATGCGGGGTAATACACCTAATGTTAACTTTTTCATTGCTTCTGCCTTTTTGAATACGAACGGTATCATTCGTAAAGACATCAGTAATCTCATAAGGACCCTCATGAAGAGCTTGACATTTGCGTTTAATGTCGGTGTTAATCAGATATACTTTCTGACCCACCTTATAGTTGTATGTGATACGACATTTATTTTCTCTTGAATTATCAAAATCCACTTGATTTTGTTTACGCTTGCAAACTAGATCCCAGTTGACAATCGTTCTAATATTGAAAATCATGTCGCAACCAACCACTAACTGTGCTGGAGTCATTTCTAGCATTCTATGGTAGGAACAATGAATAGCCCAAGCCATAGAAGCTAGCAACTTGCCAAAAGGATCAACGGAGTCCAAGACTTGGTCTTCCAGTTGTTGAGTTTTGATCATACTGTCAATAACCTGGTGAATACATTCTACCACAGCATTACTTTGTGCCACGTAGCACATACGTAGAATCTAGTATGATGCATGTATGATGTCATTATTAGTCTATTTAGATAATAATTTAAATATTTAGATTCCATTGGAAGATCGTTCATCGGCTTGAGACTCTACACGTCTCTCTCCAACAGCGTGACGCTAACTATGTAGATTTAAATATATAACACAATCTCTTTTACTTCGATTTTATATTTTAATCTATCAAGTAAATTTTAGCCTCGGCCCTGGTGAGGCATTTTGAATTCAAAGCCGTCCTTTTAATTCTTTATCTCTTTTCAAGAAAACAAGTCTTTTTCAAGATCCCTTTTCAAGATGTCTGTAAACAAAGAAGTCAAGGTTACCGGAACCCGCCGCGCCAGTGAGAAGTTCCCGGATCTACATCCGTCGGTACTGATCGTTGATGTCTTGTCTGAGGACGATGACTCCGGACCTCCCAAGGTTTCTCTCAAGGTTAGGATCAACCCTGCCTTGGGAAATGAGCACTCCAACTTGATCGAGATCAAGATGGAGATGCTAGAAGACTTGCACGGGCAGTCTGCATAGTATGTGCACACCCGTTATCTTTTGGACAAGCTCGTGTTTCCTAAGCAAGGAATCACGGGTCCGATGGATTGCTTTAAGCACCTTCATATCTTTGAGAGCCTGTTGGGCCCAAGATCTTCAAGTTGAAGGGTTGGTCAATGACCAAAAATCATATCGCAAAGTTGCTTGAAGAAGGACTACTCCCTCTATGAGGCATTGCTTCAGAAGGGAGGAACCGACAAGATTAAGCTCTCGGCCGAAGCCGGAGCGACTGATGAGGAGAAGGAGGTATTCCTTCTCCAGCAGTACCAGAAGTTTGAACAGTACGTGTACTGGTTTCTGGGCAAGTTGATCTTCAAGGATCATTGCAACTGCTTGGACGATCATAAAGACTATGTTCTCAATGATCCGAAGTCTATGTCCATCATCTCTTATCTCTCACGTGTGAACTACATGTATGAGATTATTCCCTACAAGGAGAAACTGCAAGAAAGGCCGATTATAATTCGCTCCAGTCCAAGGTTGATGCGAGAGTCAATCGCAGAGCTCAGTACAACGGACTGCCTAAGATCTTCCAGAAGGAACTGGAAGATTGCAGGGTCAAATGGAGAACTCTCTCTGACTCTGATTGGCAGCATGACGAACTCGTGTCCATCGAGAGGAAAGAAAAGAGGGATCTGCTTGAGGAAAAAGCGAAGACGAGGAAATCTGCTGAAGGAGCTAAAACTCCTGGTAGCCAAGGTGGCAACAAGCAGTCTAAAACCTCTAAGAGAAAGGGTAAAGGTGGTGGTACCCCTGGAGGAAACAACAATCCAATAAGGGGTCTAACTGCGGGGACCGGAATGAAATTCTGCCCCTTCTGCCATGGTGCTGGTCTACCTGAAACGGTTCACCGCACTCATAACTTGGCCAATTGCAAAGAAAGACGTTTTCAGTCAAGCGCTTTCTGCAGCAGTGAAACCTAAGCCTGCGCCTAGCGCCGGACCGGAAGAGGACGTGGTCAGCTCCATCACATGGAGCATAATTGTGTTGAGATGACCACTCACATTCAAGAAGCGAATACGCACGAGCAGATTCGCAGAGCCTTACGTGCAGCCACGTCTCCTGAAGAGGTCTGTCAGTACCTCAGGGTTATGGATCGATCCTACTACTCTTGAGGATACCTACCTTGCTCACCACATTACCATGTATTTCGATCCTCATGGAAATGCTGAGCTTCAGAGTTCTTTGCCTATGGTATATGACGAGACTAACTCTGGCTATGCCATGGCCAGTTTGAAGATGGAAAGGAGGATAAGAAGCCTTCTGCTGATGGGCACTACTGATCAACAATCGGTTGCCCTCCTCCTCCTATTGATAGTAAGGTAGTTTTAAAGCATAGTGATCATGTAGCTTTTAAAGAATATTATCTTACTTCTATTTTAAGACCCAGTAGGGCAACTCGTATTCACAAAAATATAAAAAAAGAAGGTCAATTGGAATGGCACCTTGACAAGGCCGACAATGATTGAGGAAATTGCGTCCAAGTCCTTGGAACATATCAAAAATGAAACAAATCATTCTCCTATCACCTCACCTTTGCCACAGTTTGTGGGGGCAAGAAGGGACAAAGAAGTCACAAGACGGGACTTCTAGTGTTGTTAGACACAGGCTGTAGTCACAGTATGATTTCAGCAACAAAGGCTAAGCATGTGAAGTGGAAACGTTCCACTGCTAACTTCAATACTACGGTCGCTGGTCAATATGAAACCAAACATATGACCAAGGTGCTTTTTACCCTTCCGGAATTCTCAGAGTCGAAGATTCTTCACTGGGAGTTTCACTTGGATCCTGAGAAGGAATTGCAAGGAACAGGGTATGACATGATCATTGGTAGAGATCTTATGCAAGCACTGGGAGTCATCATTGATTATAACACATTGACAGTCTCATGGGAGGATATTTGCATTGGCATGCGTGACTTCTTTGCAGACTCCAAAAATTATAGAGAACTGCATATGATAATGCAGCAATCTACCGAACCTCCTTCTGTCAAGGAACAAACAGGAAGAACTGTGCATATCCTTGATGCCAAGTATGAGGCAGCTGATCTGCGAAAGATCTGTCTAGAACAAGCGGTTCATCTCAGTTTGGAAGAGAGGCAGAAGCTTCTCAGCCTTCTGACAAAATATGAGTCACTCTTTGATGGTACACTGGGTGACTGCTGGGGAGAAGATGAGGTAGTCAACCTGGAGCTCCAGCCAGACATTAAGCCACATCACAATCGTCCGTATCATATCCCTCAGGTTCATAGAGAAACTTTTTGAAAAGAGTTGGAACGACTCTGTCAAATCGGCATGATGCAAAGGCATCATGAAGGAAGCGAGTGGGGAACGCCTTGCTTTCTTATTCCGAAGAAGAATGGAACTGTTCGGTTCCTAACCGATTTTAGGAAGTTAAATAGTAAAATAAAAAGAAAAATTTACCCCCTTCCTAATATCAGTGATATTTTACAAACCCTGCAAGGTCTGAAGTATGCTACTACCTGAGACCTTAATATGGGATATTATACTATTCATTTGACTGCTGGTGCTAGCAACCTGTGTACTGTTGTCACAGAATTTGGCACTTACGAGTACTTGCGATTGCCGGCCGATGGGCATTAGCTGTGCTCCTGATATCTTCCAGTCGAAGATAGCCAGGCTCTTAGGAGATTTAGAGTTTGTCAAGGCGTATCTTGATTACTGTCTACTAATTGTCACTAAATCCTCCTTCAATGACCATTTAGAAAAGTTGGAAGCAGTGCTTCAAGGACTTCAAATGCACAATCTGAAGATAAACGTCGAGAAGTCAGCATTTGCTGTGTGATCACCCGAGAAGGAATCAAACCTGATCCCAAAAAGATTCAAGCCATTCTAAAATTAGATAGGCCTAAGACGAAATGTGATGCATGTTTGTCATCTCATAGGACTGGTACAGTACTATCGAGATCTATGGGAGAAGCGGGCTCATATACTCTCTCCTTTTTCTTCTAATCTAATCAAAGGAGCCACAAAAAATGGCCCTATCGTCTGGACAGACGAATTAGAACAAGCATTTCTTCAGATGAAGAAAATGGTAGTCACCGATATGCTACTAGCGTACCTGGACTTCAGTAAGGAGTTCGAGATCCATACGGATGCGAGTGATTATCAATTAGGAGCTACCATTTGTCAAAATGGCAAGCCTATAGCCTTCTTTAGCCGTGCTCATGGGGGCGCAATTGAATTATACAATGACTGAGAAAGAGCTTCTTCCATCATTGAATGTCTGAAGACATTTCATAATCTTCTTTTTGGTCAGAGGCTGATAGTCTGGACCGATCACAAAAACTTGGTGATGATGGAAGCCACCATTAGTCAATCCCAGCGCGTTCAACGCTGGAGACTAATCCTAGAGGAGTATGGCCCTGATATTTGTTATATTAAGGGAGAAGAAAATTGTGCAGTGGATGCACTAGTAAGTCGCTTCCCATGACTGATACAGACCAAGAGTGGCCTTGCACAGATGCCAAAAATGGTCTTTTTGAGTTGCTAAACTTTGAACAGGGAGAAGCAGAACCCATGGTTGGGTTCCCCCTAGATCTAGTCGAATTGCAACGACTACAAAATGTTGAGCTCAACAAACCTGATAAGGTTTTAAATAAATTGCTTCAAGATCCAAATTCGCAATGGCATTGGGTGACACTTGACGGAGTCAAGTTAATGATGTATCAAAATAGGATATATGTGCCGCCAGCACTTCAGAAGAAGACACTGGACTGGTACTATTGAGAAAATCCTTGGGATTAACCTTGGATTGGGCACTAAATAACAGAAGGGTAGAAATAA
>JAAMXU010005656.1:0-30800 GCA_019693545.1 Chaetoceros muelleri | reverse complement strand
GACTGTAGAAACTGTACTATGATGTACGGTGAATTCTTACTTTTTGGAGTTTCGACTCGGGACAGATTGCGCGGGATCTCTTCATCACTCTCTGTACGATCTACGTGACGCGCCATAATTCATGTCTGAGCAACACCTCTCTATAAAATTCCTAACACATCATGTCGGTCACCGGTCACGGGGGACGACAACTAAATACTCTACACTACACTACTTGTACTGATGTGTATGTAGCAACCAGCAGGCATCGAGATAGTAAAAAGATACCGCTAATACTCCGCTAGAGCTCTCTCTAGAGAGAGAGAGAGGCTAGCTCTACTCTAGAGCTCTCTCTCTAGACTAGAGAGGGAGTTAACATGGAATAATAGTAGTGCATCGATCTCTCACCATCACCTACAGAACGGCTTTGTTCTCTTTGTTATTTATATATAATTTACGCTCCAAAAACTAGTTTGACTTTTTTCAAATCAGCTGACCGATACATCGTCGTCCTCCACAATTTGAATCAAGAAAATAAGAAAAATAAAAAGATGCTTTTGACATTGATAAAATCTTTGAAACCAACGAAATACTTATTACAAAAGGGAGCAAGGCTATCGTCATCCACCAAGGCAGCACCCACATTCACTTACTCACCACTTTTCCAAAAGGATCCATCGAATATCCCACCCTCCGAGCAGACAGAATACAGACAAATACTCCCTGCATCTGCAGTATCCGCTGTCACAATAAATGGAAAAGAATTCTTAAATGTACCCAGTGATGTCTTGCGTACTTTGTCGGCTACTGCATTTGCAGATGTGGCTCACCTTTTACGTCCGTCACATTTGAAACAAGTTCGATCGATCCTTGATGACCCGGAAGCTTCTGAAAATGACAAATTTGTAGCCTTGGAACTGTTAAAGAATGCAAACATAGCATCGGCGAGGGTTCTACCAGGTTGTCAAGATACGGGTACTGCCATTGTCATGGGAAAGAAAGGTCATTTGGTGTTAACCAATGGGGAGGACGACAAATATTTATCAGGAGGTGCTTTTGATGCCTACACACAATTGAATTTGCGTTACAGTCAAGTTGCACCGCTGGATATGTTTCAAGAGAAAAATACGGGTTGTAATCTTCCCGCACAGGTGGATATATTCTCGACTCATGGCAATGAATACAATTTTCTATTTATTGCCAAGGGGGGAGGGAGTGCCAATAAGACATTTCTATACCAGCAAACAAAGGCTCTGCTGAACCCAGGGTCATTGGAGACATTTTTAGAAAATAATATAAAAACGATTGGTACGAGTGCATGTCCTCCCTATCATTTGGCCGTGGTGGTTGGAGGTCTTTCCGCGGAACTGACTCTTAAGACTGTGAAACTTGCAAGTACAAAATATTATGACGATTTGCCCACGTCTGGAGATACAAGTGGTAGAGCATTTCGGGATGTTGCTTGGGAAGAGCATATTTTGGAAATGACGAGAAAGCTGGGGATAGGAGCACAATTTGGAGGCAAATACTTTTGTCACGATGTAAGAGTCATCCGATTGCCGAGGCATGGTGCATCTTGCCCGGTTGGTATTGGTGTAAGTTGTTCCGCTGATCGACAGGTCAAGGCCAAAATTAATAAGGACGGAGTGTTTCTTGAAAAGTTGGAAGAGGATGTGGGAAAGTACTTGCCAGATGTTTCTGAATCTTCATTGTCTGATCATGTAGTGAAGATTGATTTGAATAAACTTTCAATGACTGAACTTCGTCAGAAACTATCGCAATACCCTGTGAAGACTCGACTAAGTTTGACTGGAACAATTGTTGTTGCCAGAGATATCGCACATGCCAAAATGTTGCAAAAGATTGAGTCTGGAGAAGGATTGCCTCAATATGCCAAGGACCATATCATCTACTATGCTGGGCCGGCAAAAACTCCCAAAGGTTATGCCAGTGGTTCCTTTGGCCCTACCACGGCCGGTCGGATGGATGCATATGTGGATAAATTCATGGAACACGGTGGATCTTTTGTGACACTGGCCAAGGGAAATAGATCCAAAGCAGTGACAAAAGCTTGCAAAACACACGGTGGGTTCTATCTTGGAAGTATTGGTGGTCCAGCAGCTATCCTAGCGAAAAATTGCATCAAGAATGTTGAGGTGTTGGATAACGAAGAAGATGGAATGGAGGCTGTATGGAAGATTGAAGTAGAAGACTTTCCAGCGTTCATTGTTGTGGATGACAAGGGTGACGATTTCTTCAAGGAGTGGCTTGGCTGAGATTATTCAAATATTGTTAGACTTACTTTACTTCAGTTTTGAACTTGATCGATAGCTTCATTTACCAAGTGTGCAATACTATAATTTCTTCTATAATACAATAGTCTACACTTGGATTTGTCCTTTTTCATATTATTATAATGTTCTACTCTTGAATCATTGAACACGTGTGACCTTGACATCGAGAATGAAACTTTCGTCCGGGACACCCATGAGATTTTCCATGACTCTTCGAATGCGTTGTTTGGGGCCAAAACCCTCTGGTATTGGCCCCGGCTTATTTTCCTCAAGACCTTCGACGAAAGCCAGAGAGGGTGGGATGACAATTCTTCGAATCCCACCAACTCTCATTCCTCTTATCCCTTCATCTAAACCTTCAATTGCCCTCTGACCACCATTTTCTCGACCAACCACAAATATAAATGGAACACCGTCATTGTTGGCAGATGAATCAATATTGTAACCATTCGACCTCTTCAAGGACCACTGTATATTGACTCGTTTTCCTTCTTCCACTAATGCACCCTCGCCAACCCTAAAGTCTTGTATAGATACTCCAGAGTGTAGAGTGATTATTTTAGAATCTACATTTGGAGTGGCATGGACTGGAGGTGACTCTGTTGACAATGCAGAACCTGCTAAAACAACAACAGCAGAGTTCTTTACTGCTTCTCTCCTGACAACCTTACCAACAACCCAATGCGCCACAGAGCAGTAAGTAATCCAAAAAGTAAGCAATGAGGCATATGAATTGAGCACTAGATAGCTACAAATATCAAATGTACATTGATGGAATGAAAGAGAAAGCGAAGCGAATACGAAGCCTTGTTTACCTTGACATCTCCTCTTGTACATTGGACGGAATGATCAAATTGGAAAATATATTCTTCCAACTTGAAAAATCAATTGAATTCTTATTGGCGGACAAGTTGTCTCCGATGAATTCCAACTCTTCAAGTACTGTGGGAAGCCAGCGATCAATTACAGTTTCTGACCCGTACCACCTATCTGTTGGCATTGTCGTACCTGCTTCATTGATGGAATGCACGACATCGTCTAAACGAATTTGCTTTGCTCCATCTAGCTGGGTCCAATCAAACGGTACAACACCATCCCCAATCTGATCCCCTTTTCCACTGACTGCAACGTAGGAGTTAAAGGCAACCCTAGAAGCCTTCGATTGAAAGTCATTCAACTCCTTTTCAACCATCTTGCCGACAACTGCTGCACCTCCTACTGAGAAGTACTTGATACCATCATCCTTCAAAAATGCCCCCGGATATGCTAAATCCGTATTCTTCAAGGCTCCTCTTGTAACACAAGTACTTTCGTCTTGGGGAACTCTATGTATAGCCCCCATCGTGACGAGACCCCTGACTCGATCACTGGTCCTAATATCTCGCTCGTTACACCAGACGCCATCTCCCAGTGCAGCTCTAGCCAACCAACCTCCAGCAGAATGAGCAAGCAACAACACCTTTTCTCCGCCACTTTTCTCGTGTGCTAAATCCACTGTATCTTTCAATCTCTTGACATACCACCCATATCCCAATCCAGTAGGGAGTGCATTACCCGTATAAAAGTTAGGAATGTCCAGCAAGCCCCCTGCCACTCGGATCCAATCTGAACGTTTGACAGGAACTGTATAGACTGCATCGATGTCAAACCCACGTCGTGACAAGACTGATCTTAGACCGACTTCAGCGGGTTGTTCCAGTGGAGTGTCGTAGTCGACGCTATCATTTCCAAAGCCCGGACAAATGACTACTGGGCAATAAGCAACTACTATGTTTAGAATGCTTCCTCCAAGCAGTGCCATTAGCGTTAGCAATAGAGAATTCATGACTGTACGCCTTTTTCGTGTCAATTGGGTAGATAAATAATCAGCAGCGCAACCAAATAGTGAGAGAAAGGAGAGAGAAAGGAGAGAAGGAGAGAAGGACAAATAATAATGAGGAGAGAGAATTCTCCGCCCATGCATCATCATCGCACAGATTTGATGACGAAGGCGACGAAGCGCGCCAAGTTCAAATTACGTTTGTACCTGTTTGCAACAACCGAGCCTTGAATAGCTTTTATTACTACTCTATATGCTACATATCATACGTACCCGGGGGGGTACTGTACCCAAATTATAATCCATCACTCTCATCATTGGTTGTTGGTTGTTGGATACTGTACAATATTATTTGTTTAGTTTGTTGTAAATACTCTATTTCCTAAATAAATTATCGCTAATACCTACTCATAGCATTCATTCATCATGAGAAATCGCATAATGCCAAATTTAATCCTTACTTTTTTTGGAGGACATGGAAGTGGATATATGTTCGTTTTTCACTTTGATAAACAAAGAGGAAGCTTCGGCATAAAGCGTTTCGCCATCGTAGCTCTCTATTCTGGCAGTAAAATATATCTTTCTTCCCTCTGTTTTCTCATGAAAAACTCTTACAACAAAGTTACTCCCTGCCCGTAACGGTTTTCTGTAATTCACAGTCAGATTGGCTGTCACTACTAGAGAATAGTCATTTTCTCCCTGCTGGGGATTCTCTTCCCGGGAAGACAGATGCAATGCTTCATAACCCCATCCCAACGTATCATCAAGAATGAGAGAAATAATCCCTCCATGTACAATTCCAGCATGACCATTTAAACTTTCTCCAACCTTTACATCTGCAACACAGACTTCCTTGCTCCCACTACTACTACTACTACTACTACTACTACTACTACTACTAGTGCTTTCTTTTGCATTCTCTTTGTCCAACATTAGAGATTTACCTTTTGCAAGCTGCAGTGGAACACGTCTGTAGGTATCGTAGCGCTCAATATATCCCGGTTTCAACAGTGCTCCAAAGATTGCATGTCCATCCACAAGATTACGTGGAGGGTCTTTCATTCTTTTATAATAATACGTGCTGTCTTCTTGTCCATAATTTTTTGTAGTTTTGTGTTCAATACCAGTATGCTCCTTGGTTTTGGCTGCAGTTCCAATGACAGGAGAAGGTTGTATGTTTGATTCGCCGTTGTCACAGAGTGTTGTATTTGGAGACACCATGGTAGCAAGTCGGTTTGGTTTTGAACAATGAGATGAAATCGAGTTTGATAGAATCCTTTGAGAAAGTTTATGAGAGGACAATGAAAGCCTGGTATGTTGTAATAATTTCATAGATGTTCTTGGGTGTTCTCTGGCTTTGAAAAACGAGAAGGCGCTGACGAGGGTTGTGACGGAAGTGATGACGAATGTATTGAATAAAAATGTACTGGACCTTTGGTCATTTGTACATTTACGACGAATGCTTTGCATGAAAATTGACATTATTATTACTGGAAGAATGTGAATGAATGATGGTGATATTGAAAAAGGAATGTTTCATAAGGCAAATGTTTCCAATTTCCAATAGGAATGCCTTTGTGGAGAACCAAAAGGAAGCACGAAGAGTGAGTGTTCGGGTTTTGTTTGTAGGAGAGAGACATTGTTTTGGGGATTGGGGATGCAAATAGAGCCGCCTACAGTGTATCGTACGTACTGCATGCAGAATACTAATTCTGTACAAAAAGTGCCCAATGCTCAATCGCGCGCACTCAATGTTACAGAAATACTTTTTTGAAAGTTACAGTTCACAATGTTAACGATAAAAAACTTTGCATTTTTTATATTATTGTAATCATATATACGGAGTATGTTACAAGTACAGTACAACAAAGTAGCGCATGGCTCAAAAGTGTTGACTCCAATCCTACTTCCACATTCTTTTGGCTAAAGAGGACGAAATGATGTCGAACGGCTACCTTTAGCATTGTCTTTCCCCAAAGAAACTTCAGTGTAGACGAACGCGCTGCTCATTTCCCACTCTTTTTGGGGAGAAGAACGGCATGGATATTTGGGAGAACTCCACCACTTGCAATCGTCACGCCACCGAGCAGCTTGTTCAATTCCTCATCATTCTTCACAGCAAGGGTAATGTGCCTAGGGACGATACGAGTTTTCTTGTTGTCACGAGCGGCGTTTCCTGCAAGTTCAAGAATTTCAGCACAGAGATATTCAAGGACGGCAGCAAGGTAGACTGGCGCTCCTCCACCAATACGGGTTCCGTACTTTCCCTGACGAAGATAACGTCCAATACGACCAACTGGGAACTGAAGTCCTGCCTTTGCAGATGATGATACGGCTTTCTTTTCTCCACGGCCTCCTTTTCCTTTTCCAGACATGATTGCTTTTGATTATTTTTCAAATGTAACTTATCGTGTGTCGAAACAAAACGAATTGTGTTTCAAAATTTTGTGACAATGTTTGGTGATCGTGAAGATTTGGGTCCTTCTAGTGTGTAGACTGTGCTTTTTCGAAAACCAACGCGGAAATGAAGCCGCACCCCCGCGCCACATTTCGAGAGATTTCAGGTTCCTGTTGGATCCATACCATATCTTACGACTCGGTACAATCCTACGATTTTTCTACGGAAGCCGCGCCAGGGATTCATTTTCACTTTTCACCCCCACTAAATTTCTACCAAGATCTACGGAAAGACGATTTCTACGCACTCTTCAACGACGCCGGACTGGTATACTGCACGCATGCAAAGCCGGGAGTTGGAAGCAGCCCATACTTGGCACTTTCACACTCTCTCTCATAAAAAAAACAGTTTGGATAATAATAGCATCGCATCATATTCTGTTGTTTCAAACCAAGTACCACTCCAACACACGATTCCATCATGGCAAAGACACCTTCCAAGAAAAGTGCAAAGGCACCCAAAAAGGCATCCACTGGAACCAAGAAATCCAAGAAGCGCGTTGAATCGTACTCTTCTTATATCTACAAGGTCCTGAAACAAGTCCATCCCGACACTGGAATTTCCAAAAAGGGAATGTCCATTATGAACTCTTTCATCAACGATATTTTCGAGCGTATCGCCTCCGAGGCGGGAAAGCTTGCAACCTACAACAAGAAGGCAACTCTTTCATCGAGAGAGATTCAGACTGCTGTTCGTCTTATGCTTCCTGGAGAACTTGCCAAGCATGCTGTATCTGAGGGAACCAAGGCTGTGACCAAGTTCTCTTCTGCTTAAGTTGTCGACTATGGAATCGTTCCTAATCTTGGGTGTGCTTGAAGTAAGATGATGTTTTCATCGATTCGTTGAGTTTCGTGAAGTTTCTGGGATGGAAGAAACCGTTTTTAGACAACATGCTCGATATTAGTTGTATTTTTAAAAATAAAATTGATACTTGAAATTTGACTTAAATGTATCTGGCTTTGTTTTGAATATCTTCTTTCTTACATTTTATTGTCATGATTCCATGTACCTTTTCTGGTGGATGTTTTCCACAGTCAGTCTTTCCCAATGGAACTACCACTGTGCACTCAAAACCAATGCGATGCTCCAAACCTAGTACTCGGTACTCGGGTACACTACCTGGTACTGATCCACAGCCTTTCGCAACGGTGTTATCACATCTGTCATGAGTTATTCACGATGTTGACATGTGATTATAATATCCTCGTCCTCTTGTTCCTCTTTTCTGTCAATCCTGTATTGTGCCTGCTAACTACGACTCAATGTTTTCAACAAACCTCATATTATGCTACTAGACACCAGCAAAGAACCACCCTCCCATTGTTATCTCGTCGACTTCATGCCGTAAAGGTATGGGTCGAACTGGCCGAAGATGGTTTTGTTGACGAGGACGAGAACCTCATGACGGGAGAAACATGTTTAAGAGCCGTCAAGGCCTATGCTGCAAGTACAAGCAGCACTCAGGAACATGATACTAACCACAACGAGACAACAGCATCCAAACGATTCTTGTGTGCCGGAGCCTTGGTCCAGAGACCGAATTCTCAAATGTGCGATGCTTGGATGGCAGATTGTCTACTGGACGAGACGAATTTACAATTGCAAGGAGCCTTGCTGATTTTGGATGATTTGTTTGAATTCCATTTGAGACGAAACACCCGAGAAGGTACTGGTGATGATGATGATCAACAGCAACAGCAGCAGCCGCAACAACACAAGCAATATGATTTTAGAAAAAATGTGATTCATACCTTTGTAGTCCAAAGTGGAAGCTTGGACAGTGAGTATCATTGTGCATCGTACATGGCTGCCACTTTGAGGGGATTTCGACCTTTCAAAGACATATCACGGGATACAGCAGCATGCATCTCAAAAGACTTTGAAATGGCGGTAGTACAAGACGAAGAAGATCCAAATGCCATGATATTTGACCTACGTCATGGTCTAGAACAATACATGTCTGAAAAAGTCCAATCCAATAGTCCAAAAGCACGGTCCATTGCAAACATTCTATCCAAGGAAGAGAAGACCATCCGGCAACGATGGGATGGGATGTAGAATGTATATACCATATTTTTTTCTTCTATACGACTATAACTTTTTACAATTTGCATGTATTTGTCATTTCTCTTCGCACGCTCGCACCCAATTACAGTCTACTGTACACGACGCTAGACTTTGTAATCCAACGGTAATTTCTCCAAATCAAAACGATATCCATAGGCCGTATCCAAACCTTTGACTCCCTCCAACTTGGCAGCATTCTCCAAAACTGCCACTCTCTCAAAGCCAAGAGATTCCCAAAGACGAATACTCGCTACATTCGATTGGAACACCAAATTGAAATACGAGCTCTTGTATCCAAGATCCTTGGCCAATTTCAAAAACGCTCTCCCCATGATTGTAGCCACCCCCATTTTTCGAAATTTGGGCGTTGTGATAAATCCTCCATTGCAAATATGTGAACACCTTCCTGGAAAGTTAGGTTTGATGTAGAAGCATCCCATGATCTCTCCACTCTCATAGGCAACAACTCCTTGAGAATCAATACCAGGTTCCATTGATTTCACAACAAATGCAGCATGAGATAAAAAGTATCCTCGATACGCATCCAATGTTTCAAATTCTTTCTCAAAAGGCCATGTTTTCCCCTCTCTAATAATCAAATTCATGAGATCCATACCAATGGGCCAGTCTTGTTGTAAAAACGGTGATATTTGTACCCTGGTTCCATTTTTAATTCGTGTCTCAATGGGCAAATAGGGTATTTGATCAAGGCCCAAAACTCCGAAACCTGGATCACCACTGTAGGCCGTCGTCATGGGTCTGCGGAGGATGGTGTCATGACGATTTGCACGACGGCGTGGTGATGATTTTGGAACCAAATGTTGTTCTCCTTTCTCATATCTCGTCGTCTTTGCAGTAGTAGTAGGAGCAGTAGCAGTGGTTATAGCAGTGATCGTAGCAATGTGTCTCACACAGGAGGGGAGACGAGGATGCAGAGGTGAAGAGAGTATGGATTGGAACAATGGTCTAGTCAATATCATGAGTGACACAACTGTGGTCCGGCAAACTGCAACGACCAAGAACTGCAGTACTTTTTACTTTTTCTCTCCAGAATTTTTGTGTTTTATGTTGCATTTTATTGTAGTAGATCTTCCGGGTGGTTGGTCGGGTGATTGGTGAATGAGTTATCAGTTATCCAAGAAGTGAGTATCCTCTCTACGTGGTACTGTATCCTCTACTCTACAGTACAGTAGCTAGCTAGATGATAGTATCTCTTATCTCTACAGTGCTGTAGAGAGAGATCTGCCTTTTTTCGTAGACAATGTACTGTACCTGGTACTGTAGCGTAGAAGAACCTTCAAGCCAAATGCACCTCTCAGTACGTACTGGAACTCTCTCGTACTGTACAGCCCTGTCGTTCTGTCAGCTAAATACTTACAGTGTGCTACAGCTGGGACATGCAAGTGTGGTCTGTTGTGGTGTATTGTTCCTATTGTTCTCATCATCGATTTTTGTATCTTTTCTCTCCCCCTCCTGGAACATACAGTGTACCATACTACGATGCAAAAATCATTAATTAAAAAAACACACAAATGATGCATGACGCCTTTAATTAATTTTAGACGTCCACCCCATATACATACAGATATCATTCATTCATTATAATTCATTTAACACACAAACGATCAAACTTTCAGTCAGTCATTCCGTTAGTCACAAAGAAATCAGTCCCCAACCACCAACGCATTCTGAATTCGATCTTGCTTTCGACTATTCATATATTATATTGTCATCATCATCATCATCATGAGCTTGATTTTTCTCCCCTTGAAGATCCTTCTCATCGTGCTTGATCTTACCGTAAGTTTCAATTCTCTTGATTGAATGAGAATCTCATGCTTTGCTTCTTTTCTTTTCAAAATAACTCATTATTTCTCTCTTGTTTTCTTTCTTTGTTTCATTCACGGCGGCTTATCTTGAACGCAATCGTACTTGCACGGCCGTTTGTTCGATGACTCCCGTTGTTTCATGGATGATTTATAGATCACCTTGGTAACTTTTGGATGGGTCAAGCCCCTCCTTAATCTCTTCAAGTCCAAGCCTCTTCGCTCCGTGCCAGTTGCCGATGATCCTTCACACCGAGTTCATGCAGATTATCCATCTGCAAGACTCTCCAAGCCTCCCTCTGGAGCCAAGACGCTTTATGAAATATCCTCTGTCTCTTTTCAAAAATTTGCTTCTAGAACATGTATGGGTACGAGAGAATACCTTGGAATGCACTCCAAGTCTCCTCCCGTGAAGCACTTTGGTGAGGTTCATTACAAGAATTATGAACAAGTTGGAGTTGCCGTGCATAAGTTTGGAGCAGCTCTCCGAAAGGCTGGTCTTGTTCCCGCTCCGGGAAAGGCCACCTTGGATAAGATGACGACTCCCTGTTCTTTGGCCATTTTTGAAAATACTTGTCAGGAGTGGATGATTGCTGCCCAGGGAGCATTTTCTCAATCGATTGTGGCGACTACCATTTATGCGACTTTGGGAATGGAAGCAGTGATGGATGCCATCCAAGATGGCGAAATTCGCGCAATTGTTTGCAACAAGAGAAATGTCAAGGGTTTGGTGGATCGTCTTGCAAGTATTCCCACGCTCAAGGTGATTATTTATACCAATGACAGTATTGCGAAGGATGAGGTTGTTGACATGCCCGTGAAAATGCCCAAGGATGTGACGGTTGTTTCTTTTGAGGACTTTGTGGAGAGTGGTGATACTGTAGCATTTCCTCCAACACCTCCCACTCCAGATACCATGGCTGTGCTCATGTATACTTCTGGAAGTACTGGAAAACCCAAGGGAGTGGTCATTACTCATTCACAGGTAGTGGCAGCCATTGCTGGTGTGATGGCCCTCCTTGGAATTAGAAGTGGAGATGTGTATCTCGGTTATCTGCCATTGGCTCATATCATGGAACTCATGGCTGAATTGGGTTGCATTGCATTGGGATGTACCATTTGTTACGCCGATCCAAAGACTTTGACCACCAAGGGAGCTTATCCTGTGGGGGCACTGGAGCAGTACTCGCCACATTGCATGGTGGGAGTTCCAAAGATTTGGGATGTCATCAAGAAGGGAGTAGAGGCCAAGGTTTCTCATTCTTCTCCGGTTGCTAAATTTTTGGTTCAAACTGCGTTTCAGGCAAGAACTTTTGCCATTCGTCATGGATTTGATACTCCTTTGTTCAAGAAACTTGTGTTTCAGAAATTCAGTAAGGTTGTAGGAGGGCGACTTAGGCTTGCTTTGTCGGGAGGAGGACCTTTGAACAGTGAAGTGCAACAGTTTGTTCGAACTTGTTTTGGATGTCCACTCTTTCAGGGATATGTAAGTGTGATGTCAAATTGCGTTTCTATACCTTTTTGGTTTTCACTTGCACTTTTTTGTTGCTACTTGTATATCAAATATTACTCACATGGTGTTGTGACTTGAATGAATCAATCCTATCAGGGTTTGACTGAGACCAATGCAGGGCTTGCTATTCAGGATAGTGATGATCTCCGCTCTGTCATTGCTGGTGTTCCTATCCCGTCGGTGGAGGTGAAGCTTCTTTCTGTGCCTGAGATTCATGACAAGGGAGGGTCACCTTATCTCAGTACGGATACTCGCGATGTGCATGGTAATAAAGTATTTGGTCGTGGAGAGATTCTCTGCAAGGGCCCTAGTATATCGCTCGGTTATTACATGATGCCAGACAAAACCAAGGAAGTATTTGATGATGATGGATTTTTCCATACGGGAGATATTGGACAATTTATGGAGGATGGAAGTATCCGCATTGTTGATCGTGTCAAGAACCTTGTAAAATTGAAAGGTGGAGAATATATCGCTGTCGAAAGTATGGAGATGGCTTACGGAAACTCTTCATTTGTTGATGCCATTGCAGGAGGAATTTGCTGCTATGGAGATGGCGACATGGATAGACCTATCGCTTTGATGCAGTTGAATGAGGTTGTTGCCATGCAGTGGGCCAAACAGAATGGTGTCAATGGTGACTTTGAAACAGTCAAAAACTCCAAGGAATTGTACGAAGCTGTCATGAATGATTTGAAGAATGAAGCGGCGAAGGCTGGTTTGAGTCATTTGGAAAAGCTTGTCGCCGTGTGCTTTTTGACTGAACATTGGACTCCCGACAACGGTTGTCTTACAGCAGCCAACAAACTCCAGCGAAGAGCTGTTATCGAAAAATTCTCCAAAGAATTTGAGGAGACTAGGAAGAAAGGAATTTTTTAACATGGTAGTCAACAATACTTTTTCAAGAGAATTCTCAATACATTCTTAATATTTTTATTAACAATCAATGATTAGTTTGTACGTATTCGTCGTAGAATGAATATTGCTATAAAGTAGTATTGCTTTAGGTTTCAGAGAAGAAAACCTTGGGGGCAAAAGGGACGGTAAACAAAAAAAAGTTACTTTTCCGAAGACGAATTCTTTTCCTTTCTTCCCAGCTCCTTCACTCGGTTCGCGCTAAGATTGATTCTAGCGACCTTTTCAATTTGACTAAAAACGACGTTTCCTTCCTTCGATTCTTTTTCTATTTCGATGGATTTTTGTTTCAGGAGTTTCATAGTCTCAGCACCGATAATAGCTTTCGCAAAGCAAGGATCGGGATCTCCGTTAGGATTCACACCTACAGGGCCGTGAGCTTCAGAGTTATCTTGAACATTAAAATAGAAATTCGGACCGTGTCCAGAAAATCCAACAGTAAACTCGTCATGTTCGAATTCATGTGAGTATTCGGGAAATGCCAGTCTCTCTTGGACGGTGTCAATCTTGCTTTCTCCATCAGGACTCTGCAGAACGGCAGCGATGATATGCTCTCGGTCGTGCATGAGGACCGTGGAATCCCAAACCTTTCTATCCACCATGTCCATAAAGTAGTAGACTGAGACCGGCATTATATTATTTGGGGCTGTCTCAATCGTCAAGAACTTCCGTTTGCCATCGATATTTATCTGGAATTCAATATAGTATGGGCCTGGTCCAAATCTGTGGAAGAATGAATTGTGTGAGAAAAGAGCTTCCTCTACGCCTTGCAATTACACTGCAATCACAAAATCACGTACCTTCTTTCCAATTCCATTTCGTAATTCTTTTGAATACTCTTTTGCAGTTGATCAATTCTATTAGCTTGATGATCGTGTTTCTGAATAATTCCCATAGCTACCTCTTTCCTTTCTTCCTCGCCAATCTCGGAATGATGGTAGTAGTCTCCCGACTGGCTTGCTAAAACCTTCATCTGTAACCGATGGAAATCCTCATGTGCGCTATCCAATTCTTCTTCTAAATGAACGAGGTTTTGATGGGTGTACTCATAGTCTTCTTGAAGCTGGTTCAGTTCCTGAGTAACTCTCTGTACTTCTCTAAAGCTTCTTAAGCATTGGGTGGCAAGGACTCCGGTTATGATATACTGAAGAATAGACTTGATTGAAAATCTAGAAGTTTTTGTCCTTTGTAATGTTCGATCTCCTGATATAGAGCTAGAACTAGTGGATCTAAGGTTACCCTTGGATGACTTCGTGCTCTTCATACAACCGTTCGCATAATGATTGTATGGATTCCTCTCATATCGCAACTCTTCGAGCTCATCAGCTCCATAAGAAATATCAACACAGGTGTTGGATGAAGAAGTCGCTCTTTTAAATAGACCCATAGTGGATTATTCGACCGTGAAGACTATGTGATAATATGAGGTATTTATTTCTTCTCTGAATGATAATGAAAGTAGACGTTGAGTAATAATCTGTTCAAAATAATCAATCCGATCCCGTTCGGGTTTTTCGCGACGGACATTTTTACCAGTAAAATCTATACTTTTTGGCTAATGTCTAAAGGGGTTGGCTAAAGTAGTACAATTATTTGGGCTGTACTTGGGGTATCAATTCAGGTCCTGCTTGGCGCCAAGAAATGAAAAAAAAATAACGACTTTTTTTTAAATATTTAAAATTCAAAAAAGGCAACATTCAAAAGTTTTGCGAGATTCATAAAACGTGTATCATATGGGGTGAAAAGTGAAAAGTTTTAGGGATAATATTCTATATCATCCATCATTATTATTTATGCCGAGATGCATTACCCAGAGTCGCCTGAAAATCAATATCCATCAAAATTGTTTCCAAATTCACCCTCTGCAGTGAATGAAGAATCTGTTCATGACGTGAATCATCAGGAATTAAGTTCTGACTGCCTTTTTAAGCATCTCGAGAATCTTGAATGGGAAAAGGCGGAGAGTGCACTCTATGAATCTCCTGGTGATACGAGTCAGTGGGTTGTGAAGGATCTCTCAGATCGCCCTGGATGGAGGCGCCTTCCTATCCACGAAGCCTGCATCCGCCAGCCGCCGGCAAAAATTATATCTATCATGTTGGAAGTTTTTCCCTCCTCTTCACAACTAACAGATAATTATGACAGGACACCTCTCCACTATGCCGTCATCCATCGTGCCTCGTCACAAGTGCTGTATCTGCTTCTTGATTCAAATTATAGTGCAAAAGATGAAAAGGATTTCTATGGTATGACTCCGTTAGACTATTGTTCGTCCTCTAATGCCACCGATGCAGAATCAATTTTCTTGCTTGATAGAGACAGACTATCGAAGCTGACTTCTCAAGTTCGTAAAGAACTCAATCCAACATTGTATCACCATTCATCATCGGAAGAACAGAATCGCAACGCTACCCATCAGATGCATCATTTGAACGCCAGGATTCAACACAAATATCAAGTATCTCACTCACTTCAATTAGAGGAAGAACTAGCTCAAGGTAGAGTAGAAGCTGATGCAGCTTATGCGCAAAGAGATATTGCACTAGCGGAAAAGGAAGAACTGGCGACGAAATGCAACGAACTTGAGAATATGCTTCAGTTGAAACAGCAGGAAATCGATGAAATCCAAGACTTAAGTGAAAGAAATAGGCATTTAAGTGCGCTTTTGAAGCACTTTGAGGAAAAAAATAAGTCTCTTCTGAGCTTAGTTTCTGAAAAGGATAAAGAGGTAGAGTCGCTCAAGGACGAGCTTAGAAAAAACAGTGAAGCCAAGGTTCAGGAAGCGAGCGCTCTTGCGACGAAGTATCAAAAAGAAAAAGAAAAGCTCATGTCTACTGTATCTGTTCTCACAGAAAAATTGTCTGGAATGACAAGTCATATCAATGACGCCGTCTCTGAATTAGAACAATCCAATGATGAAGAAAATATCAACAATTCGATCGATTCATCACAGACCGAGTTGCAATGTTTGACAAAGTTTAAGAAATATGCCGTAGAAAAAATGAATTCCCTCGAAGAAATGGTTGACGTTTACAGATCCGTAGCAAATGCCTTGCAAATTAGATGTCATGCTCTGGAACAAAAATGCCTGCATCAAAATGCTTACGCCAACATTTCTTGGACAAAAAATGAATTATTCAGATCGGAACGAATTAGGAAAGCGTTGGAGAAAGAGGTTTCCTTACTAACATCATACAACGTCAAGACTAATGAGAGAGTAGAAATTCAAGACGATATCTTGAATTATTATAGATTGAAATTACAGCGACTGGAAGAATCTTACAATCAAGTAACAGACCAACTCATCGAGAGGACTATAATTCTTTGCCAAGGTCACTCCAAGGGACGTCAATGATGTGATACCCATATATAAGTATTAACAGTTTCATCAATGTCTAAATTAAAGTCAGGCAGACATTTCTTATTATTTTTGTTTTTCTTTTCCTTTCACCCATTGATAATGATGGTTTGTTACTACAAGTACGATCAGAGAAAACCACCAATCTACAGTAAACCCCCGGGTAGGTGTACTCTACACTGTACTCTCTCTGCTAATACTCTATCTCTCTCTACTATACACTGTAGAGCTAATAGAGTAGAGCTCTAGAGAGAGCTAGCTCTCTAGAGAGTTATTATGGTACCCGGTACCTTTTCCTGTTTCCATCCCTCTGTCCCTCTGCTCTGGATTTGTGAAGAAGAGATCATTGATCACTCTGCTGTAGTCGATTCTATTCCTCTAACTTTATTTCTTTTCAATTCACTCGTACCTTCAATTCACTTTTATAACTAAAATAACACCATGCCAAAGTTTATTCCGCCAGGCACGATTCAGCGTTTCGAAGACGACCAGGATGCACATGAAATAGAGCTATTCGACTCTGGCCGGGAGCGAGAAATGTACGATAATCTCGGTGATCTTTATTCCATCATTATGGCCACAGAATCCCTCGAGCGTGCCTATGCTCGCAATGCTATCACTCGAGATGAATACACAGCAGAGTGCAACAAGCTCATTTCCCAATTTCGAGTGGCGGAACGCGTTGCTCTGGGAAACTCCATGTCCGTTGAGACATTTATGCAGGTATATCAGTTGGATTGTCCTCGTGCTGCTGATAGGCTTTTACGAATAGGAGTTCCAGAACAGATGTTATCGAATACTGAAAGTCATAAGACAGCCATAACAGTGGCGGAGACGGCAGAACGTTTTATCACGACTATGGATGCTTTGAAGCTCGAAACTACAGCAGTGGATGAGCTTCAGCCTCTGCTCAGCGATTTGATGAATGCTTTGGCTAGATTACCAGATATCCCAAACGAATTTGAGCCGAATAGAATTGTTCAACAGTGGTTACAAAAATTGAATTTAATGAGAGCAGTGGACGAAATAGATGAGAGTGATTCGAGACAATTGTATATGGACTTGGACTCTGCCTATCAGGAGTTCAAACGTTATCTCTCGGACAAAAAGAAGTAAAACAAAAACAAATGTTTCATTTTGTATCTTAATAAGAATTTTTGGTGTTAACTTTCTACTCAATTGAAAACGTTAACTGTTCCTGAGTATGTAATAAATGTAAACCATATCTCAGCGAGGGCTTTGGTGGGAAACTGGAATCAAAGTAGTATCAAAGACTGCTGATGAAATTTCGTTCCAAAAACAGTTACCGATGATCACCGATTGATTGACGCTCAATACTCAATTCTTGAATTCGCAGTCAAAGTGGAACAATATAAGCATGAGCAATGACAAGGATAAATTACAATTAACAGTATTATAGCTACTTCTAATAGGCACCACGTTCCAACAAACATCTAATGCATCATAATCTGAGTTGGACAGGGTTATGAAATGTCACAGCCTCTGCAGCTACTAGAAAAACTTTGATCGTAATCTTTTTCTAGCTCAGTAGATGCATCCATTCCGACAAACATATTATGAGAAAAGTTCCAATAGAGATCTCTTTCATGCCATTTTTTTCGTGAATGTTGCCAAGTTTCTACTTGTGACCACTCCTCGAGAACACATACAGCAGTCCAAAACTCTCGTAAAATTTTAATCAGCTCAAATAACTCGAGAGGAGACAAGGAAGAGAATTTTGAGTGTTGTGAAACATGAGACAGTTTACCTAAAGATCATCCCCCTGCACCGCCCGTAGCTTTTGTATTTTTTAAAAGAATCGAAGATAATAAAGCGTTGCGGGCAGCAGCCCTGGTTAGTCATCGAGTACTATACATTCACTAATGTTGGGTATGACTACTATAAAGTTGTGAGAAGAAACTGATGAGAAGAGGGAATAATCAACAATAGTAAGGGCATCTATGCTATCCTCCTTGTCTTCTTCAGGTGCCATCTCATACTGCTTGCTTCCCTAGAGAGTCACTGGCATGTCAATGTATCAGTTTTGTACGACTAAATGTCACAACTGTCTCCTTTCAACCAATAGCACAGATAGGATAGAAAGATGGGGTTGGACTTTGTTCAGATTATTTCATAATGATGTTATATGGGAGAAACCATGTATGGACAGTTTGACTACTCATAGTCAACTGGACCCCCGTGCGCTTGTCAAAATCAAACACCACTTCTTCTCGCAATAGGTTCACCAGACTCTCAAACATCAACATGTCGTTCGCAATATAGGTGCTCTTGGGAATTCTGCGTGTGTATCATTCATATTGTCACGTCACGGGATATACACGGGTGCATTGGATCTTTATAAAGAGTAGAGGTGTTGGCAAAATGTTTACCACTTACGATACGAGTCTCCAAGATAAGATGATCCCGTGCAAACGCCACTTCCAACTATTCGATATTCTGGAACACACGGTGACTGGTGTCGCATGAAATTGGTTCGCTCCTGAGCTTCTTTCGTGCAATTATCAACTATCACATACACAATTCAAACATTATAGTTATGTGGAAAGAGAAACCGCTGAATCGCTTTCGAGAAAATGTTAGCTCAACTGTACCAGCCCCTTTGACGAATACTTTGAAGGCTACGTCGCAAAGCTTAAATTAATTGATCATGGATGGACGGAATCAGGTTTGCTTGACACCAAAGAACAGAACTTTATACACAGGTCCCACCGAATATTGCATAGAACTGCAATCAAAACCCTAAACTCTTTTTAGCTATTGACTATAGGAGACCAACTTAAATTAATAAGACCATTTCGTCTGTATAGAGGCTTGGAACATCGTGAACTAAACTCTCTGTAGTTATTGACGATACAGAGACTAAACGAAATCAATAAGAGCCTTCTTCGTCTGTATGAAGGCTCGGTGCGTTGTGAAGGGCGACAATGATACCTTCCTTATTTTTTGACCGGTGTTGCGCTGCTTTTTCTCTTTTGTATTGGCCTTTTCTATTCTTCTTTCTGGGATTGTTTAATTTCATGCTTACATTGAGGAACACATAGCTGCATAAAACGCCCAAAGCGAAGATGCAACTATCTCGTTTATAGGCCACAGCTACGGAAATCATTCTCTTCACTCTCTCATCGGTCAGTATCCGTTCCATAATAATAGCGATAAAAGAAATCAAAGATTCGCACCAGGAGTACAAAGACGGTGAAATCTTGACTGTAAGTGAAGCAAGTGATTCAAATAGGCTGTAGATAATAGCACGAAAATCCTCTGCAGATAGTCTATGATGCAGTTTCTTTTCTTTGAGCTTTTTCATTTCATCTTCCAGAGCTTTCATGCGATTATCTTGTTCATTTTGCTTAACGACGACTTCGTTTCCAAGATCAAGTATTACTCGTTGATAGCAGCTTGTAGCAGCTTTAATATATTGCTCATACACTGATTGACTTGCTTGGAGACCCTTGATTTCATCTGTTAGTTTCTTGAAGATTGGTTCATTCTTTTGCACAGTAACTCTGGGCTTCTCTCCTATGGATGACCCTTTCTGGTTGACAACATCAAGCGTCCGTCTCTTGAATTCAGCAAAATCCAGGTAATCTAGACATTTTGCATGGGGAAAACGATCTGAGAGCATCTGGACCATTTCCTGCGCTATTAAAATATCTTCTCGCGTACTACTGACATTTGCTTTGTTGGTTATATCATTTGAGTTCGATTTCGTTGCCATTCCTTGTCCAGGCAATTCACTCTGAACGCTGGCATCTAGCAAGTCTGATGAATGTATAGCCACATGCTCTGGATTATGAATTTCTTTTGTATTGACGACAGATTCTGAGGAGTGGACTTTCTCAGTATTTATCTCCTTTGTGTCATTGCTCTTGTCATCAGAACTTGTCTCAACTGGAGAAGCAGCTTCACGATGAACTGAGCCGTCAGAGTTGGGTTTAGATTCTGCATTTGAATGTATTATTTTGTTGATGCCTTGGACTGCATCTTTCATGAGAGATCCATTCTTTACTGAATTGATGGCTGAAGTAACTGCGTTGGAAACAGAAGGAGGAGAGGATGGCCCGGGATTTCCCTTCACCTCCTCTTCGGAATTATGTGCGTTGGGCGCGTTCTTTGCCATGTCAGATGCTTTCAACGTCACGTTCTCCATTTCTTTGGAATGATTTGATCTTGCAACATCATCTTCTGTATTAACAACTTTGTCTGCTTTGTCTACATCAGTCTTCTGTGGCTCATTACTTTCGAGAATATCTCCATTGGAAGGCTCTTGTTGATGGCCTGTTATATCTCGCTCTTCTGATACTTTATTCTGGCTATCATTCGCCGAATCTTCCATCGTTGCTTCTACATTTTGGTTTTCGTGTGCACCTGAATTTAAATCTTGTTTTGGTGATGCCCTGGTTTCCGGCTTGTCCACTTCCACCGATTCACTTTTTTTCTCGTCAACGACACTTGTCGTACCGGTTGCATTTGGACTTTGCTCTTCACTTTCATGGGATGATACTTTGTCCGGATGTGACCTAACAGCTACTCCTCCATCATCTTTCTCATGAGGCTCATTGGTTTCTACAATATCATCTGTATTAGAATATCGCAATTCCTCTTCTTCAACTGCTTCTTCTTCTTCTTCTACATGGTATTTTCCATCAGCTACATTGTTATCGGTATCCCTTTTCTCTGATTTCACATAACTAACATGCTCGATTTCATCCGAAACAGCTTTTGCAGCTTCTGCTGCTTCGTTTTGTTCTAGCTGCATCTCATGAAAACCTTGCAAAGTAGTACTTCCATGAACCTTGATCTGAGTGTAGGAACAATAATGTTCATTCCCATAGTGCTCCAAGAATCGAAACTTCAAATATCTTGCCCAACCTGGTTGCGCAGGCTCAAAAGTTTGCTCCTTATTCTCCTTATACCACGGCTTTGCATCAAAAGTACCTAAATCTTCCCATTCCGTCATTACCGGATAGGTCTGACTCCCCAATACTTGAAATTTCTTTGTCAGTGAGGAATATCTTTCATAACTCAGAAGCTTGATGCTTTTCACACGAATTTCCTCTGAGAGTCCAATAATGACATACTTTGCTCCCTCTCCCGCATCACATTCAATCATTGCATATTTGTCCTTATCGTTAACCAACAAATTAGATGTACCTTGAAACTTTTTTGACTTGTCTACAATTTGTGCACCTGTTGATTTATTTGCATAATCAACTTCCACGGGTTTGTTCTTTTCTTCTTCTTCGTTGGATGCACAATCCTCTGCATTTTCACTTTGTTTTATTTTTTCTGGTGTCTGCACAGATTCAGTTTTGTTGCCACTAGGTTCATCATCGTTTACTGCATTATCTGGAATGTCAGAGAGAGAGATTGAGTTATCGTCCTTTATGCCATCAGTTTCCTCAGCGTCTTGCAAGTTAATACCAGTGTCATTTTCTTCTTTCAAAGACGATGACGACGAAGAAGAAGAAGAAGAATTATCATTTTCTTTGGTGATATTTTCATCCGTATTGGAATCGCCCTCCAAGACCACTTGCTTCTCCAGCGATTCAGATGTTTCTAATGACTCTTGCTTCAACATATTCGTATCGTCACTGGATTCATAATCTTCATTGACTGTGTCAACAGAAGTCTGTTGTGAATTATTCCCAACTCGACTATTTTCATCATCACCTTTGTTATGAACCATCTCTTCCTTATGCTGCGCTTGCTCTCTCAAGGGCGAAGAAGTGGTAGACTCTACTTCAGCAGCATGTTCACTCTCCACATTCTCAATAATAGTATGTTGCATTCCTTTCGATATCACCTTCTCCTCTTCCTCTTCTTCTTGTTCTTGTTCATCAAGGATGGAATCATTTTGAATGTGGATCCGAGTCTCTTCAATTATCGTTTCTTCCGGCTGCACTGTCATTTTATCGTTGGCAATCGACTCTACGATATCATCGTGATCGTTTGCATAAAGTGGGATCACGCTAAGAAGCGAACATAATGCAATCCGTGAAAGCTTCATTATTGCAATGTATAATTAACTATGATGGATGTCGTTTGAAAGTTTCGAATAAAACTAATAGCAGATGAATGAATGAATTGGTGTATGTGAGTGTCGTATCTCACAGTACTTTAGTTGATGCCTTCGTTCTTTGCTGATTTTGTGAGTTTGAACAAGAAGAGAGTTTGAGGATGTCAACAAGAGGTTCTCTCTCTATGCAGTTACAGTATGTAGGAGAGTGGCAGAGAGAGGAAAAAAAGTAAGACGTCATGGGATGAAAATGTTGGACGGGATGAGGGACACGTGGCAGCCGAGTTAGTTACGGTACCTGGTACTCAAAGAAGTACCGGGCGGGGGGTATGTAGTAGTACGTACGATAGTGGAACGGATGCAATTTCAAATTTCCAATCTCAGAAATCTCCGAACACATTTTCGTGGTATCACAAAATCACTTTCTTATCAAAATAAAAAAGAGAACAATAGTGAAAGGTCTAATTTTCTGCAGTAAAAATTATGATATGTGTGCGACTACAACTATTTTGATGTAGGTAGAGCTATGGGCTATTATCATGGACAAGAATGATACTTTTCATGTCATTCTTTGTCACTACTACAGATACATACAATCTATACTGTCACTAACCATAAAATAATAAAAT
Organism: Chaetoceros muelleri; assembly: GCA_019693545.1. Classification (NCBI taxonomy): domain Eukaryota; phylum Bacillariophyta; class Thalassiosirophyceae; order Chaetocerotales; family Chaetocerotaceae; genus Chaetoceros; species Chaetoceros muelleri. The sequence continues at coordinate 7,905 of JAAMXU010005656.1, read as the reverse complement.
AATCACCAATCATTGCACCCATTCATCCATCCATTATTTCCTCTTCAACAACAATTGACTAAAGAACCAATCCGCCAAGATCACAAAGAGACCAGACGTTACTACAGCTTGAGTAATAATACTCGGCACTGTTCTAGGCGTCACATGCAGTCGAATACGAGCTGATATCTCTGCAACTCCCAAAATGATTGCAATGTACACTTGCGCCTTGACAAAGTGATAAATTGGAGGATAAGTTATGATTTCAATGAGGGAGTCATAAAACGAGCAATTGACAAGAGACTGTAAGCACCTCAAGATATTCCATGACATGATGTTCGCAGTATCTCCTCCACCCTCCTCCTGTACAACGTTGGCAAGTCCCACCAAAGACAACCTCAACGTCAACGTTGGAAAGGTATTCAACCGTGCCTGTTCCCAAAAGTCATCAAAATCTCCAATCCCATAGTAAGAACCAACAAGACTTGCTGCGTATAATGCAAGGAACGTCCCAATGGAAGTCAACAATGGTCCAGCAATAGACACTGCCAAGGCAGCTGGATACAATGACCATGCCATGGGTGACACTCCCAAAGTCCTTAGTAACTTTGTTTCCGATGTGGCTTGCATCGTAGCTAACTTTCCTGCATAAGAACCTCCTATTCTACCACAAAGTAAAAGTGCTGTCAACAAGGGACCAATCTCCAATACAAATAACTTGGTCATTCCTATGGCATACAAAGTAGCTTTTGCCGGTGGTACTGTTTGGTTCAATAAACTGGATACTTTCATTTTCACACCCAGCATATGAAGTGGCGTTGCTTCTTGTCCAGTTAACATTTTAATGAGTGGTCTAATTTCCTTATCCACTAGTTTTAACACTGGATCTGAAACATCCATACGCCTGAGTGTTTCACAGATGAGCATGGATATGGCCAATCCGCATGCCAAAAAAGCCAAAAGAATCAAAGGCAAACTCCATAGAAAATAATCCACAAGTTTATCCCAAAATCTATCCGTAAATGTAGTACCACGGTATAAATTTATCTCTCGCCGTTGAATCGGTTTCGATACAAACTTTGGTTCTTGCAGGTGACAAATAATATTCCCCTCACAACTTGCATCCATGACCTTTTCTGCCAACTCTGGTTCATGACTAATCAAAATAAATGCCGTCCCCTTTGTTTTTCTCAAATAAACCAATTCTTGCGCAATCGAAGCTGCGACGTCCAAATCAAGTCCCGCAAAGGGCTCATCTAGAAAAATAACATGTTTGTTTTGCGCCAGTTGCAAGGCAAGGGATGCCCTTCTCCCCATGCCCCCCGATAACTCCGTTGGCATTTTATCCGCATCGTCCTGATGGGACAATCCAACCATTTCCAACAACTGTTTGATTTTCAAATTTCGATCCTTCAAGGGACATCCTCCTACAGCATCCAATGCTATTGCTAAATTACCCGCCACTGTGAGTTCGTCCAACAGTGTCGTCTTTTGAAAAAGTACACCGCATCGTTCGGAAGGTTGGAGAGAAGGATTCCATTGACAAGAAGCGGATATTTGTAATTTATCAAGAGTGGACTGTGGAAGAATGTTACAGAGATAACTGGCAAGAGTCGACTTTCCTCTTCCCGAGGAACCCCGAAGCCAAACGCAGCCACCGGGTCTCAAATCAAAAGAAATAGCATTGCCAAAGGGACAGCGAGATCCTTTTGGCCTTGCGGAGAAGCTCACTAAGATTGTTTCTGGTTTCATGAATGAAGGAGTGATTAATTATTTGACTGGCTGACTGACTGACAGCGGAGGGAGGTCGGCCGTGCGAAAGAAAATGTAAAAGACAAAAAAAATGATGACGAGAGACGAGAGGGGATTTTCGATATTTTCAAAATACAGTAAAAGGGCTTAGAACCAGGCATACATACTATGGCGTATAGTGTACAGTACTGTACAGTACAAAATAGATACGTACCTGGGCGTATTTGTTAGGAGAGAGGAAAAAATCCAAACAAACATGTTCCTCACAACTCACACAATACACACAACCAAGAGAGTATGCCTCGTCAAACTCACATCCTTTCTTCAGTCGCTGTTACTCTTGCTGCTGTCGCTGGAGCATTTGCACTGTTCAAGCAATCCTTTACTCAAAAAACTACCTGCGATGATCACGACGATGATGATGCGTCCTCTTACATTTTGATGGTGGGAGACATTGGCGGAACAAATACCCGGCTGGCAATGTACAATCCTGAAGATTCTACAGCGGCTTTATTCGAAAAAGAGTATCTCAATAGCGAATATATCACGGACAATACGAAATCGTTTGAAAATGAAATCTTTCTTCCCTTTTTGGCCAGTTCGGGTGTCAATTTGGATGACGGCACCAAGAGAATCGTTGCATGCTTTGCCGTTGCGGGTCCCGTCAAGGACAATTGTGTCATCATGACAAATTTAGGAAAGAATATGAGTATTAAATTGGACGGAAAAGATATTGAAGCTTCGACTAGTGGAAGTTTGAAATATATTCAAAAATGTAAGATTGTGAATGATTTTGTAGGGCAGGGATACGGACTGCTTGATTTGGACCTTGACAAGGAGGTTGTGGAGTTGATACCGGGTTCCAAGGAGAGAATGGACCCTACTGGACCAAAGGCTTGTTTAGGAGCTGGTACGGGCTTGGGAGAATGTTTTTTGACGACTTCCTCTTACCATCCCGAGGAGGGATACGAGTGCTTTGCCAGTGAGGGTGGACATGCAGACTATTCACCAAGAACGGATATACAAGTAGATTTGTTGCGTTATCTCAAGTCAAAGTATGAGGAACCGAATCGTGTTTCTATTGAACGTGTTGTTTCTGGAAAGGGTCTGGCAAATGTGTTTGAATTCTTGGCAAAGACTTATCCCGACAAGGTGAGGTTGGATATTTCGGAGGAATTTCAAGGGGCAAAAGATATGCAGGGGCGAGTGGTTGGAACGAATGCCAATGCAGATGTCAATCCTTGTCCTCTGTGTGTGGAATCCATGGAAATTATGATGAGTGCATATGGAGCAGAAGCAAGTAATTGTGCAGTCAAGTTCATTCCCACTGGAGGATTGTATGTGAGTGGAGGTCTTACACCCAAGAATATCAAATTCATCCAGGGGACGGATTCTCCTTTCATGAAAGCTTACAAAGATAAAGGCCGTTTGTCGGATTTGGTGAATAGCATTCCCTTATTTGCTGTATTGGTGGAAGATTTGGGTTTGCGTGGGGCTAGAGTTTGTGCCACAAGAGTAAGTTTATATATATATATATGTAGTCTGTTGTAGATTGATCGAGCTTGCATTTCATTTGTCATTCGTCGTGATGCATTTTGCTCAGAGATTTCTCTTTTGATTATTGAATTTTAATTGCGCATCAATAGGAACTTCAAAATATGATTGGTGGCAAAGTGAGATAATTCACAAATGTGCAGTCAAGGAAATTGGATGAGGATTTGCGTTTTTTTATTTTCTTTCTAGAACCTCCTACAATTGGATTAATTAATAAAGGTTGATTTTATTCTCTCTACAAGTATTCATTCAATGTTAATACCGACCTTTATCAACTCGATGTATTGCCATTGCTCACACTTGCTACTCCTGGAATCTGTCATACGACAAAATTGTAATGTACAGAAATCTTCATGTAGTATGGGACTGCACGGGAGGAGGATGGATGGGATCGGAGTTCGCATCCCTCGTCCCATCTCCTGACCTTGGAACTGTTCTTGGCCGTTCATTTTTTCCATATAAGAGATAAATTCGAGACATACATTTCTGTGGAGTATGGAAGGCTCATCAGTTTTAAGCCAATGTCAACTTGACCATGATGATTCCCCACTGCCCTTGTCCGATCTCAAGAGCTGGGTCTCAGAGGCTAGGTATAAATGGTTGGAAGAGGCGGATGCAAAAGCTGCTGCGTTGAAACTTGAGATGGAAGAAAATGCTGCCGCAAGCGTGACAAATTTATTTGGAGACGATGATGATGAAGACGAAGACGAAAATTACCAGAGACGTGTACATAGCTGGTCTAGTAGCAAAATTAATTTAGATGGAAATATCGAAGGGCACTGCAAAAAGGAAGACGATTCGGTGAGCATAGTGTATGTGCTTTCGGATTCATTGGCAGGCTTTGGTGACCAAGTTTGGGCTTCGTCAAGACACATATCGAATCTTCTGGCCAACGCTGATACTTGTCGTGGAGTATTGATGCCATTTTATTCACGCTTGGGAGAAGACGAACAACAGAAATATAATTTTCATCATCATCCACTCATGGGTGTCAGCTTTCTGGAACTTGGTGCTGGTGCCGGTGTTCCTTCCTGGACTGCAATGTGTTGTGGAGCTAGAGTGGTCTGCACAGACCAGCCTGATGCCAATCGATTCCGATGTATTGCAGAATGTATAGAACGAAACTGGCGGAATATCAAGCACACCGCACTAAAAAATGGGCAGAGGGAAGCAAACGATAACAGATTCTATGGTCAACAGACAAAATGCTGTCCATACTTATGGGGGAAATCTATCAATGAAGTCACTGAAGCTCTCAGTGATCGCGGTGAAGAACGGTTTGACGTTATTGTGGCGGCCGACTGTGTGTATATGCCTTGGCTTCATAATGAACTCTTGGATTCAATTAATATGCTCATGTCCGAAAGAGGTGTCGCTTTACTCCCCTTTGCACTGCATGGTAATACAGACGACGACGATGTTTGGAGAATAATTGACAGAGCGAAGGAAAAAGGATTCACAGTTGATACATTAACAAAGGCGCAACTGACTCCCCAAGGCCAAGGTATGGACCCAAAACAAGGACTTGTGCACACTGTTCGCCTAACAAAAAAATGAGAGAGTAATGGAATGATGCCATCAAGCTACTTATTTGAATGAAACAGCGAGTAAAATGATTCGTTTGTCTACTTTACTTTCCTCTGGTCAAAAACATTATTTCCGAGTTACAGCACAAATAGTACATCAAACTTATAAATACTTATTCCCAATTTCATCCGTAATCTCAACACACATCACGTACCAACAAGTTTGTTCTTATCTTACTCCTCCTGTCTATGCGATGATTGACTATTCTCTGAAACTTCCCGATTTCATAAATTCGATCTCTCTGTATAACATAGACTGTGTCTTTTCTACGGCTAGAATGTCAAAGAAATCTTTTCCCACCTTTGGCTTCGCACGCTTCTTCTTTTCTTCTTCGGCTTGCCTCATCTTTTCATAAGTTGTCAACATCGGTGCCCTATTTGGCGTTGGAACAATTCTTTTCGAAGACGCAATAGTATCCTGATTTGCAAGCCTCCTGCAAAGTGCCTTCATGTCACGTGATGACATCTTTTGGCCAGCGGTTGAAGGAGATTTTTTCTGCGGGGTTGCCAAACCCTTACGGTAGGCGCTAGAGATTGTTTCCGTTTCAGTGAGATAAGTATAGAAATGTTTTCTTGGAGAGGCACTTCTAGTCCTTGCAGATGGAGACTTTTGGTTGGGAGTATTTGAATTCAAATTAGAACTAGAGCTATTTGCCACCAAATAAAATGCAGGTCTTCCACGCGAACCTTGACGCTCCCGTTCCTTTTGCTTTTTTGCATCCATTTCCATCTGTAGGCGCAAATCCATTGATTTTGTTTTAGTCCTGGCGAGCCTATCGTGTATTGAGTGATGCCTTTTCTCAGGCCGTCCTCTTCTATCGATATCCGTATGAATTAGATCTTTCTCTACTTTATTACGACTACGAGGAGGGTAATTTTCTTGGACAAGGACATCTTGAAGAGCACGGGCATATCTCGAAGCATAAATTTTGTCCGACGTGGATGGACCAGTCCTATTCTTGCGAACGATGCATTCACCAGGTGGGTGAGATTGCCTCTGCTGACTGGGGTCATCATTTCGTTTTTCATCCTCAGCTACCTTTTCTTCGGATCGGTGAAATCTACCAAAAGATGAAGAATATGATGAGGAATACGAAGTAAATGATTTGGTAGAAGAACATATGGAGTGAGAAGATGAACCGCCAAATGATGAGAATGTACTGGTCATATAGTGCTTTGCAAGAGAATTATCTCTAGTAATGCTCGATGCATCATCGTCCTGAGGAGAACGTAACAATTTATGCTCCTTGTTGCTTGGCGCTAGTTTATTCTGCCTTTGTTTCATGGATGAAATTAAAAAAGATTTCTCGGGTACCAAGAATGGCGGTAAAAACCTACTGGTACTAATACTCTTTCTCTTGGAGGAGGAATCAACTTCCCGCTGCTTCAAAGGCACATTACTTCCATCATCGCCGACAAGACAAGAATCGATGCTGGAGGCGGTACTAGGAGTGCGCTCGACATGGTGGTAAGTCTCTTGTTCATCCCGATCCTCCTCGGTACCACGGCGATGACAGTGGCGACTACCAGCACTATCAATACTTCGTTCTCTGCTTGCTTGTTGAGAGAAAAAAAGGACTCGTTGTTGTTCTTCTTGCCGACGACCACTAAGATGATTACTGGTAGTAACCGTATCTAATGTAGTACTTTTCTTCCTCGTTCCGTAAAGGGGCGGAACACCACGACCATCAGGCTGGTCTCCCTTCAACGTAGTAGTAGTCACTGTCCTGGTCGAACTGGGATTCTCCTGTTGCTGCTGCTGGTGGTGGTGGTGTCGTATCATCGCGGCGGTCTTCTTCTTGTTAGGATAAACAGCAGCAGACGACGAGAAGGCGGCCTTGTTATTGTTTTCGTTCAAGATTTCATTGTCAGAAAAACGATTGTCTCGTCGCTGTTCGTGGCTGGGGTCTTTTTCCTCTTGTTGTTCCTTCTGTTCGATCGTTTCTTCTTGTTGTTCTTTCTGCTCGGTCTTTTCTTCTTGTTTTCCTCCTGCTGCTGCTGCTGCTGCTGGCGGTGCTACTCCTCCTCTCCTCGTCTTGTAATTGCTACTATCCTTCTTCTTCTTTGCTTCTAACGATAACGGCGATGGCTGATGATGCGTTGGCAACTGGTTGCAGATTAATCTACTGTTTTCCATTTCGTCTAATCTACCTGACATCATCATTCAAAGCGATTACATCGAAAAGTAGCATCAAAATAAATATTTTTTTTTTATGTTTTCTTTTGCAATTGTAAGCCGAGATGAAAAAGGACACTGGAGTTGAATCTAGGGGCGGGCACCTAAAATGGTCCCGGAAAATTAGAGACAATAGTCTTTTCTTGGCTAAGTTCATGGGATTTCATGGCAACTGCTTCCAACGGAAGATGCGATTAGTAGTGTAACAGAACTGTAACAGTACTGTAACAATTGGGTCCATTGGCAGTTTTGTACAGTTTTAGTAATGCGTTGCCGTGACTACGTCCGTTGAAACCCCCTCAAAAAGTCTTAATCACACCATAAACGGGCGCACGTAGTACGGTAATTTTCTCATAGGGTAAAAGCTATGTCATTACAACAATTAGAGATGCAACTACTGTTTTAAGATTGATTTTATATAATTAGATTCAGGAAATTAAAGTAAGACAATCAATGCAATTATTCGATTTTTCTGATGGACGAAGAAACTGAAACTCCGCGAATTTTTCGGCGAGCCCCTTTCTCATTGCTTTAGTCCGGGGGTGGTAGGTGGTAGTTGCAAAGAATTGAGTTCTGTGACCAATGTTCCAGCTGTTTGACATTTTAAAATGTAATGCTCTTGGGTGTTGTATCTTTTACTTCAAACAGCACACTTTTAAAATCTGTGCGCTTCGTATCGTCTGTCGCCCACCCCATCGCCCAATGGATAAAAATAAATGCTGAAATAGGCCATTGCCTATTTTCTCATGTTTTATGTGCTGTACTCTCAATGTTGAGTATCATCAAAACAAACATGCTACACTCCAACCTCATGCTTAAGATAATCCACTCTTAAGATAAATCAGGCTCATTTTGTGT